>JAVTVY010011470.1:0-58666 GCA_036873755.1 Hanleya hanleyi
AGTGAACTGGGGTGGTGGTGGGTACAACGTCGGTCGTCGTTGTCTGTTCACGTTCAGAGATGGTGCTGGGGGTGGGTACAACGTGGGTGGTCGGTTCACTGTGAGGGATGAAATCCGGTGGGTCTTGAGACGTAGTAGGTGTGCTTGGTGTAGGTGTAGAGCTCGACGTGGCTTGTACGCGGGGTGTGGTGGTGGTGGTGGTGGTGACTGGGCTCGATACGACTGGTGCTCTCTGTAGACCCGTTTCGCTGGTGCCTGGTGTTCTCAGTTGGTTAAGTAACGTGCTGACATAGGCTACGTCGTAAAACACACCTCCGTACAACACACTCAGCAGGGTTAGCAATAGCACCCCAAAGACCACTTGCGCTTTGCGCGTTTTGCGAGACGCTGTCTTCAGAGGCAGCTGCTGTTGGTCCATAGCACTGTGGTCGGATGTGGAATGAAGGAGGACGGCAGTGGTGTCTGGTTTTATAGTCGTTTCACCTGGTTGGCCGCGACCCAGGAATTGAAGGAACTGGGCCAGCCTTGCCATTTCACGAAATGAAACAGTTTGCCACGTCGACGTTCCGTTTTCAAAATCTGCTCCACCGTGTAGTAATCTTGCTGTGTTTTTACAACAGGCTGTAATTCCGTGTCGTAAAACGTCCCCAGCAACGTTTCCCCTTGGAGATCTTCCAGTTCATAGACTCGCCGCTGTCAGGGTAGGCGCCGTTTAATCAGGAAGTGCTCATCGCTCCAGTTGGGCAAGTAACTTTTCTCGAACTTGCCCTTGACTTTACTGATCCGTACAGGGTCCCCGACCTTGTACACCGCCTTCGTCGTTCGCTGCGATGGCCTGGGGTACAAGACACGCCGGACTTGGGCTTCATTGCGTTGGGTCACGGTAATGGGGGCTCTCTCTATACTTCGATGATAGGCTCGATTGTAACCCCTCACCAGTTTCGGGAGAACATCGATGTACCGCCTTGTATTCTTATAGGTGAAATATTTATACATGCGGCCTTTGAATGTCCTGTTGAACCTCTCCACCACGGAAGCCTTGGTCTCGTTGTACGTATGGAAGAAAAACACCTTCTGTTTCTTGAGAAAGGCTTGGAGCGGTCTGTTGAGGAATTCCGTGCCTTCGTCGGTTTGCAAATACAAAGGTTTGCGCCCGGTCTTGAAGATGTCTTTGAACGCCGCTATGAGATTTGCCCCCGTTTTCGTCCGGATGGGTACCACCCACGCATACTTGGATAGGATATCGATGCACGTCAAGATATACCGATTCTCATCGTTGTGTTTGGCAAAGGCGCTCATATCCACCAAATCCGCTTGCCACTGGGCATCTATTCCTCCCACGATGACCCGGTTCCGTAGAAAATGGCGACGGACAGATCGATGTAAGGTATAGGTGTCTTGTCTTCTTAACCAATCTCGGACTTGGGCACGTTGTACCCCCTGGGGTTTGGCCGCTCGATAGAGAGCCGACAATGCACTATAGGCTGCCGGACTGTCGGGACTGTAGTATAAGTTATCCAACACCTTCTCCCAGCGCTTCATGGTGACAAAATGATGATGGACCCTGGCTCTATCGTTTATTTATAACGGGTATATCTTGGGCCGGAGTTTCTTTCTGATTTTCTTCGTGGACTTCCACAGTGGCCATGGTCAATGACCAGTCCAACTCGTCTGATGACCGCTTGATAAGCACTTCATCCACATCCACCACGGCATCTTCCAATGCAGACCATAGATCAGGGTGAAGGGTAAAATGCACTGTACCTCCATCTAGCCGAGCCAATTGAGCAAAGAAAGGGCCGCGTCGGATGTACACATCGTGACACAAGTGGATGAGGTCGCCGTCCAGTTCACCAGACAACACCCGTTTGAATTTGGTCCAGCCCTCCCGGGACAGACGAATGTGAGCCGGGCACGGTTGTGTAGGGTCCGTGTCTCCACCACCTCCTCCATGATATCGACCGTATCCGCATACACGTGCAGGAAAACCTCGGGGGTCAAGCTGAAATACGCCAGTACTATATGCTCCGTCATGGTCAGTACGTGAATGGTACCAGATTTCACTGTCTCTCGTATTTATAGGGAGAACCCCGTGAGATCAAAGGATCAGGTGGTCATGTCATTGGGCTGACTGAGTCTAGCGGGGTAATCAATGGCATCGTCGTCGGGTTCATGTAGTTGTTTATGGGGTTCAGCCATTGGCCCCGCGGCTTCATCACGGATTTTTCTTCTTCTTCATCGTTCTGGCCCGTCATGTGTGTGTGGGTGGCTTCATCAGGTGACACTGTCATTCCAGCCTCTGCGCATTCTATACATATAGTATTTTCTCCATCCGCTTTTTTTTCATTAGGTTCATCTAGTGCGTGTTCGATAGCATGAGCCCATGCCAATTGGTGGGGTGATCGATCGTCGGGTATAAATAACTGGTCCACCAGAGGGCCTATTTTCTCCAAGGCTGACCACAGAGAGGGAGTTAGGAGGAAACTTCGAGCCGGCTCTTGGTAGCGTCCCACCCGTGGGTAGAGCGCAGTATGGTATACGTAGTTGGCCTTGTCCAGGTGGATCAGGTGTCCGTCTAACTCTCCGCTCAACACCCGTTGAAA
Organism: Hanleya hanleyi; assembly: GCA_036873755.1. Lineage (NCBI taxonomy): Eukaryota > Metazoa > Mollusca > Polyplacophora > Lepidopleurida > Hanleyidae > Hanleya > Hanleya hanleyi. The sequence continues at coordinate 2,604 of JAVTVY010011470.1, forward strand.
CTTAGTCCAGCCATCACGCTCTAGTGTCACCCTATCCGATAGAGTCTCAGCGTGCTCAAAGCAAATATTTCCACAATCTTCGACCAGGGTCACTTTAGCATCATACACGTATAACTTCACATTGGGTGTAAGCGTCAGGATGGCTTGGAGTGATGACATGCTTCCTCTAAATGTCGAAGGGAGAATGACACACACTCTGTCTCATCCCTCGTATTTATAGTGTCAATACCACAGCGCCAGGGTGAATAGAGCACAGACTAGTATGAGGCCAACCAGCCGGCGCTGGTTCCGGCGTGAGCGCTCCTGGTCCATAGCGCGAGCATCAAGGATGGCTGTCATAGTCCAGTAGTGGTGAGTGATGGCACGCCTGTCCATCGAGTGCACTCTGTGGAGGACCGCTTCCGCTTTCGTTCAGGATCTGGCGTCGTCCCTCGTTGTCGTCGCCATCTGCAAACATGGACCGGACCACTGCTCGGTAACCCGTGAATGAATTCACCACGGTGGCATACTGTAAAATGCGAGTCGCATGGGGCTTGATCTCCGCCATGGCTCTGTAGAAATGTAGGTGTGGGATCCAGAGGGACATGTTTTATAGACCAGATGTAGCTCTACGGGTATAGTCCGTGATACGTACTATTCTGATGGGTTAGTCCAAAAAAAGGGAGCAACAACAACAACACAGATTACAGATCAATCCTTTTATTATGCGTGAACAACATAGAAATGCATGTACTGACCTGTCTGTGGGAGGTTTCCCACAATGGCGTTCACCTTCGCGTCTTTTCGTGTACGTCCGTGTCTTTTCGTTAAAGTCCGTGTATCTTCGGTAAAGTCCGTAGGCATTGGGCAAGGAAGCTTTTTCCCGAGACCGAATCACCGCCAGACATGACTGCATCACCGCGGATGAATACATTCTTGCACTCACTCACACCACAGGTCGAGTGAGGTATCAAAGTGAAGCTTAGGTGAAGGAGCATCTAATGGACTGGGTGTGGGGTTGACATATCGATAAAAAATGGATATGACCTTGAACTGATCACGTGACCTCCCCGTGATGACAAATACCCAGAACCAAGTCAGTACATGCATCCCATAGTCCCAGGTCACACCCGATTCACGCAGACCGGAAGTGACGTCATACACCTGCGCACAACCGTGATGGAAAAAACCCAGAACCAAGTCAGTACATGCATTCCATACAGGCAGAATGCAGGCAGGCAAGCAAGGCAGGGATGCAGGCAGGCAGGCAGGCAGGCAGGCAGGCAGGCAGGTCAGGTCAGGTAAGTCAGATTGAATACACCCCTTTCCCTAAAAATGGACTCCTTTTATACGTTTTTCTATCCACTCCTAAAAATCGACTGCTTTTATACGTTTTCCCGGTGAGTGGGTGGGTTCAAAATGGCGGACCCTTATTTTACACACACAACACCCTCAGCCACCATTTTAAACCCACCCACTCACATCCCAGGTCAAATCAGTGCACCCGAGTGAGTGGGTGGGTTCAAAATGGCGGACTTTCAACGTCCCAGAGAAAATAACCGGCCGCCATTTTGAACCCACCCACTCACATAGCACTCAATCACCCCGGTGAGTGGGTGGGTTCAAAATGGCGGACCCTTATTTTACACACACAACACCCTCAGCCGCCATTTTAAACCCACCCACTCACATCCCAGGTCAATCAGTGCACCCAAGTGAGTGGGTGGGTTCAAAATGGCGGACTTTCAACGTCCGCCATTTTGAACCCACCCACTCACATCTCAAAAAAATTAACTCACGTATGCGAACCCCCTCTATGGCAACCCAAAAATTAACTCCGCGCATGCGCAGTGAGGCGCTAAATACCCGTTTTGCTCTATATATACTACTAGCCTCGCTGTCAAAATAGTGGTGCATGGCTCCCACTTTCGTGAGAGTCCTGATCTCACTCAACCTGTAGCCATCTGGGTCATCTATACGCGGTAAGAGACTAACCCTGGGATCGTGTGTATCCATTTTCAGCCTACTTTCGGCAACTGCAAGAGAGAATTTCTCGAAATCAATACCACGTGACTTCGTCAGCCAATCAGCTAAAGTCTACCGACGTTACCCTACCGTAACCCGCCATTTTCGAGTCATGTGCTGTCCTACTTGTTCAAAATTACAGATCTACAACACCTCTTGGATGATATGAAAGTTATTCATACTTATATCTTTTGTAAGCCCAGGTAATATCTGTTTCCGAAGTGGTATGAAAACCTGTAATTTATCAGATTTCTCGAGTCGGATGAAGGCCGAACAGAATACGGTAAAGTATCGGATATCGCTCCGCGATAATGGAGACACACGATTCGCAAGCCATCTTATGGATGGCGAAGTGTACGCAAATGGATCTCACTATCACGAAGGCATGACTCTATTGAGATTGGTCAATACATCCGGTTATATCCTAAAGCGATATATCCAATTTTGCCCATTACCCAGCAGAAAGGATTTAATTACATTGCCAATTATCAGTTAATATTATTATGAGACGTTTAGTAAAGCAGGAATACTAGTCTGTTATTCTAATTATAGTCGTCAGCTGCGCAGATTCTAAAATCCAACGGTTGGCTACGGTGGCTCGTATAAACTTTCTTCTTTGTGGCGTGTACCGGTATAACAAACTGAAATCTATACAAAATGGTTACTCTGTGGTATTTATGTTATATTATAATCGACAACTATTCACACGACGTTTCAATTTTCTCTCTATAAAGCACCATAATACTTGTCCCATGTATCGATGTGCATTATAGAATAGGACAATAACGGACAATATGGGACAATAACGGGAAAGAATCAACTGTCTTAAGTTCTCATTGAAAACCGAAGTGTGTGATTTCGAAAAATCTACGCTAATTTAGTTGACAAAAGGTAAGTAACGTTGTTTACGAACATTTGGCTCTCGTCGTCCATTTTTAGAGCATTTTGTTCCGGTGAAGTACCGTATATACATTTCCGTATTCCGTTCTGAAAATATTTGATTTTCCGTAAACCAGTCTGAGACTGCGTAATGCGTGGAAATGTTTGGGTGGGCTCTTTAGCACTGGCTAACCTACGCGATTTACAGATGCATGTAAAATATGTTTCGAACTAAATACATCCTACCGTCCCCTATTTGTGTGCCCGTACATATATTGTCAGCTTGGCTGTTTTTGCAGAGTATTTATTACCGATGTCAGTTATAGTTTTACTATGGGTATACACACCTGAACCATATATTGTTTCTTTTACTCGAGCATGCTCCTAGGACCTGATCACTAAATCCATCTGGACACTCCAGTTTCCCAAACTCGATCTCTCTTTATATACGTGAAATATAATTTCACTTTGATTGCATGGGCTTTTCTCAACTCGTGGTTAGGAAGATTGAGAAATACGGTTCCGTAATTTGGTCCAACTTCAGTTTCCACCAATGACTGAGGTGATAAAGCGCCAGTGCTGAGTTCATCAAAGGAAGTTTATTTTCATTATCTCGAACCTCGGTCGTACTTTGTATTCCCCGTTCTACACTTTCATCCTCTATTCCCCGAAATAAGGTTACGTGCCACTTCGACTAAATTGACGCTGAGAGAAGCTCATTGAAGCCACCGAGGTAATCCAATCAGTTTTGGTTGGGGCATCTGGAGATTTGGCAGCCGGGTTATTAAAGTCAACCTTGAATTCCTTTACTCGGCGTTCCCCCCGATTCAATATTTGCTGGTCTTTGAGTGTGTGCACGGAAAGACGTACAACTGTAACTTATTATATATACCCTGCATCCGACCGTTGTTAGTCGGTGAACTAGTGGTCAGTATTATAGCATGTTATTATGGTCGTTGATGCTGACATGTTGATTCACAATGTATGTTGGTGGATACATGCAGGTTTGGGTGAAATTTTAGCCCAAAATCTGATTATGAGTAGCAGAAATATCGCCTGATTGAGTGGAGACCCCTCCAAGCTGGCAATTCACATTTACATTAATTGCGGGGATCGTCACAATCAATTAAAAGCTTCCAATCTGTTTATTCATTGAAAGCCTCTAATCTGTTAATCTGTTTATCGCTTTAGTCCAGTTACTTGATTTATCAAGTTTTATAAGTAAAACCGTTTATTTCTGGAAAACTATTCATCATGTGAGTTCGTGATTTATCACGGTTGTTCAGAACTGGATAAGGTGCTCCAATTTTCCAAATGATTATTTGGTTGCTGAGATAATAATGTTAATGTTAATGTTCAACGTTTGACCATCACATTTTATTTAATTTTGTTCAATCGAGAACAAAAACATAAAATTCCACAGAAAAAACAGTTGGGCCAAAAAAAAAAAATGGGGCACCGATATTTCGTTGAAGGGGTGTTCTCCTTTGCGAAGTTATCATTTCAATGGGAAATATAAAACTTCTCGAAAAATAAACGTTTGAAATTGGAGGCTAATTTTATTAGATTCTCTAGCACCAAATAGCATGTGATCTTGACTGGCTAACCATGGTCAATGTGAAAGTAACCCACGCGATGGTGTGGTACATTATCCCGCCCTCGTAATCCGAGGTGTTCATTTCACCTAGGAACCAATGAGAACCATCACACGCTAACTGTGACGACAACCTCCGTAGATTGGACATATCTCCTTAAGTGGGGTAGCGATGGCACTATAAATAGGTCAGACAATCAATAACCCACGCCTAAGTGACACATGTCTGGCTTAAATTCCAATTGATTCGAGGTCAATGATGTTTCGGGTCTTATTATAAAGGAGGTGTTCGGGTTGACCGTAATTTTTTCCTTAGTGTGTTGCGTTTATAAACCGAAAATATAATTTCCTCTCGTTTACCTTAAAAGTTATTAGTTTGAGAGAGAAAATACTGAATTTTCATATTCTCAATTTTCACCGAGAAGAGATTTGTCAAAAAAATATGACGAGTATCAGAAAATAAGCATTTGTTTGTTTTTGCAATTTTTGGCGATATTCTTGGAGGGAATTTCCTTCATAATTAAAATATGACACCATTAACCAAAACGAGTCTTACATATCGAAATGCGGTAGGTTTGATCCAAAATGATACTGAAAATTCGTTTTGGTTAAGGGAGTCATATTTTCATAATATTGAAATATGTCAAAACTCTTGTAATGTCCTGAAACGGTGTAGTTCACCGCAATTCGGCACATGATTCCTCAAGTTGATAATTGTAACAGTTGCTTGGCCGAATGGTTACAGTGTCGGACTACAGATTAAAAGAAAACCAACATTTTGGTTCGAATCCCCAAATCCCCGAAAAAATATTTTCATTTTTTCCTTTTTTCTCCCATCTTCATTTCGGACTTTAAGGTGCAATAGTGACGTGATATAAAGACAACGAACGCCTAACGCATATAATCTCTTATTTTATTATAATTCGTGAATAGAATTGCACAGAAACAACTCCACACACACAGTCAGATCACTTGTTCAGTATTTGAATATTCTGACGATCCAGCAGAGCAATAAATTAATTGTTACACATATATAATTTCGTCTTAGGGCAGGGGAAAGTTGTAACTATGAATTGAAAAGTTATAAGGTTAAACTTGTCTTATATCAAGGCCTTTGGTTAAGGAAATGACCCTCAACAAGTGGTGACACTTGCTTACCCAAGTGATTATGCATGTGCCAATATGTTTTTGTGTTTTTGTTTTGCAGTTACTTCCTTAATTATTGTTCACTGAACTTTTGGCAGTGATTTATCAGTTTTCTAGTCGGTTTATAAATTAATATAACTGATTATTGTTCGTAAATATATGTCGTTCATGAAAATACCAATACTCATACTGGTAACTGTATGAGAATATGAACCAGAATTTCTCATTGGCCTGGCCTCGCCTGTCTGACAAAGAGTTGGGGAATACCTGAGCATTACGTCACAATTTACCGACCGGCTCGGAGCAAGACAATAGAGCAACAGAGAGCGACTCTGAAGGGGAAAATATCCATCTAAAGCGAACACCTCCTTTACAAACCCCATTTGAAGACAACTGGCGCTCTGATAAACCAAGGTCAGTTAAAGGCGATGTGCAGAAATGAACTTGGTGTACGAAGATGTGACAATATATCTGACCTGGATTTTTCAATTTTTTTATTTGTATGTTTTCTTTGCAAAAACTGCATGATAAATTGGTAAATAATAGTCTGATGTGAAATAAAATAAATTTTGCCTAATTTTCCTTGAAGAAAACCAGGAGGGAGTCCAGAAACCGACAAATCCCCCCTGAAACCTACAAAAAAAATGAATTTTCGCTGGATGCGCCCTTGGCGTGCTGCATATCGTTTCTTTCCATTCCTGTATTTCAAGGAACATTTGCCTTGCCGTGATATCCGGTGTAACGTCCGTCCAATAACGTGTATGCTATGCAAATGATTTCCACCTTTCAAGCTTATGGGAGAGACAGCTGTGCACTGGGGATACCAAAGTGTTTTTTGTGAAAATCATCATTACCAAATCACCACCAAACCAAATGACTATACTGATGTCAATGACTATACTGATGTTCACTTAACCTGGATTAAGAAATATGCATGTCCATGTGTCGTGAATTTAAATCTTGCGATATTCATTTCGGTTGACTTTATTGATGTAGTTATAAATGTGAAATCTCCCATAATCTAAAAAACTGTCAGAATTTGTGGTGTTGGTGGAAAAAAATACTGAAGCTAAGCAGTTTACTGTGTCTAATGGAATGTGTCACTTTAACGATGAATAATGGTTTTACTGCTTACCCATTACAAGGTGGAAACACATTATATCTGGGCATACTTAAACAATTCTACGCGTCTCCGATCGATCGAAGCTCTAATTGTGCCGATCATATAGAGTCCCCGGGCTGTATGCAGAAATCACCCTGCTATATCCCAGCACGGACTACCTGTGCTGCACATATCAGCACACGGACAACAGAACATCAGCAAATTGCCACTTTTATATTTCCTACCAAAGTTTGAACATAAAGATTTTAACCCCCTTTTTATTCCTGATTGTATGAATTAGGCTGTTGTATTCTATCTGAAACAATGCCAGCAAATAAAAATGCCAAACAACAAAAAATAGATACCTTTCACCATAATTTTTCACTGTAATTCAGCGAATTGTTGTTGCTGTAAAATGCTGCTAATACTACTTAGGCAATAACGACATTCAATGTAAATCGGGAACCTTCACTGTCTGTGTGATCTATCACTCTGTCTTGGTACTCATGGTTCGACAGTGATCCAGTATGTCAGAGCTAGGAAATGAAGGCTATTTTCAACAGCTCAGCCGATACAGCATGGTTTAAGTTACTGTTGAAGCATGAGACTGTTGAAACACATGCAAAATTCGCTAAAATATTCTGAAAGAAAAACCACAGCCACAACAAAATGATGACAATGTTAGATTTGAGGTGTATGTTAGCAGTTAAGATGTGACTTAACTTATAGTTTTTGACCTTGAGAAAATAGTTCAATGTCAGTCATATTCATAGACTTCAGGTCCATCATCAGTTGCATATGTGGTATCAATTTAGAATGCCTAGCTATATTTCATGTTATATCATAACATACAGTATATAACCTGAGAAAATAGATTCAGTCAACTGGGATAGGCTTCTAGTCAGTCACCAATTGCACAAGTATTATGAATTTGGAGAGCCTATCTTCACTCCTTTAAATTTATTACTAATGCTAAATTTGACCTCGATAAAACAGGTGAAGGTCAGTCAATTTCATTAGACTTCTGATCCATCACCAGCTGCATATGTGGTATGACAAGAAAGATGGGCAAACAGAGAGAAAGACAGACAGATGACACGGAAAATTCAGTTCATTTTGGGGCATCAGTACATATCATCTTCAGAGTTTAAATATTCTGTCAAAATGCAGAAGAACACACCATTTTACTTCAATTGTAGAGAAGAAATGCAACTCCGAGTAGGAATCACAATTTATTCTGTATATTTTGCTATTAGTTATAGCATCTTCAGCAGTGAACAAAGTTACAAACAGCTCCATACGCACAGTATATATATACAAGGCCTAATGTGATCTTAGCCAATACGCATTTAAGAATAGGTAAGCCAGTAAATTATATCAGGTTGGACAGATATTAAAATGCCGACATTTTCAGAAATTGTTAAATGTTAAGCGATAACCTGACAGTGATCTACAAGTGGTGTGATTCTGGTGTATATATGTTAACGTGATTCAGTCATAATATTGTCTGTAATATATTTATGTCGACAAGAAATATACATAATTATTTGATAATATTATTAACTGTATGTTGTTTATGATTAATATGAACTTTTTTATTTGCTGGAATCCAGCCATTTGTTCCATATGGGCAATATTCTCATCAGCCGTCACCATTCGATATGAATGTGATACATGTACAAGTCCATGGTCATTGATATAGTATGGTGAAGGTGACCTGTAACACCAGTATACAAAATTATACCGAGCGCATTGAATCCTCACCACATGATGCTGAAGCAGATCAGAACGGAGTGTCGGTAAAATCAGGTGTGTTTTGTAGAGGATTCTCTCAATGATGATGCTATACTGTACACATACAAAATATGAAGTGTTGATATGTCGGGCCTATAGCACAAAATCACAAGCAAATTGGTACAACTAGGCATACAGGGTCTCATTTCTGCCGCTAACGTGTTGATTTGGGTGGGGGCATCATCTCAGGAGGAGGTGGAGTTGAGAAGGGGGCTAATGTCTCAATCAGTATTCAAGGTTTTCCATCAATATACTCTATTCCATACCCCAATATTTCAAGCACATGAAATCAGACAAAACTTATGTGCGGGGAATGTGACTTCCACATCCCTGGTTGGACATGCTAGTGGGGAACCCTCAATCCCAGGTTAATTACCATTGGTGGAGTTAACGTCAAACAAATGCAAAATTGAGCTTGGCATCCGGCCCTATGTTATTCAGCGATGTATTCCCCTACGGACCCTGTTGCCTCGACGGAGGTCTTTGCGCTCATCCAGCGCTTGTTTGTGATAGCTATGACTATTGTTTTGACTGTGTACATGAACTATAACTGGCGAATGCTTAGTCTCCTCCTCCACCTCCTCGCGACTTTAGCTATTTTAATCTAAAGGTATCGGTGAAAAGTTCAAATTTCGACGTCGGTGAAAAGGTCAAATATCAACGTCACTGTGGTCCCAAACTCAGGAAATTAGCGCAAACATTGTCTCTTCTATTACTTCAGTTCAGGGATGTCAAGGTTGGTCACAGGTCAAGAACCACCTCATATCTTAAGTTTATGGCAAAATAGAAACCGATTGAGGTCGAAGGTCATGACCACTATGGACAAGGTCACTATGGTGAAGGTCATGGCCAGTGTGGACAAGGTCACTATGATTTGAGTCATGGACACTATGGGCAAGGTCACTATGGTGAAGGTCATGGCCACTATGGACAAGGTCACTATGATGAAGGTCATGACCACTATGGACAAGGTCACTATGATGAAGGTCATGGCCACTATGGACAAGGTCACTATGGTGATGGTCATGGCCACTATGGACACGGTCGCTGGTGAAGGTCATGGCCACCATGGACACGGTCACTATGGTGAAGGTCATGGCCACTATGGACAAGGTCACTATGGTGATGGTCATGGCCACTATGGACAAGGTCACTATGGTGAAGGTCATGGCCACTATGGACAAGGTCACTATGATGGTCATGGCCACTATGGACAAGGTCACTATGGTGAAGGTCATGGCCACTATGGACAAGGTCACTATGATGAAGGTCATGGCCAGTATGGACATGGTCACTATGATGACGGTCATGGCCACTATGGACAATGTCACTATGGTGATGGTCATGGCCACTATGGACAAGGTCACTATGGTGATGGTCATGGCCACTATGGACAAGGTCACTATGGTGATGGTCATGGCCACTATGGACAAGGTCACTATGGTGATGGTCATGGCCACTATGGACAAGGTCACTATGGTGAAGGTCATGGCCACTATGGACAAGGTCACTATGATGGTCATGGCCACTATGGACAAGGTCACTATGGTGATGGTCATGGCCACTATGGACAAGGTCACTATGGTGAAGGTCATGGTCACTATGGACAAGGTCACTATGATGGTCATGGCCACTATGGACAGGGTCACTATGGTGATGGTCATGGCCACTATGGACAAGGTCACTATGGTGAAGGTCATGGTCACTATGGACACGGTCACTATGGTGAAGGTCATGGCCACTATGGACAAGGTCACTATGATGAAGGTCATGGCCAGTATGGACAAGGTCACTATGATGAAGGTCATGGCCACTATGGACAAGGTCACTATGGTGAAGGTCATGGCCACTATGGACAAGGTCACTATGGTGATGGTCATGGCCACTATGGACACGGTCACTATGGTGAAGGTCATGGCCACTATGGACAAGGTCACTATGATGAAGCTCATGGCCAGTATGGACAAGGTCACTATGATGAAGGTCATGGCCACTATGGGCAAGGTCACTATGGTGAATGTCATGGCCACTATGGACAAGGTCACTATGATGAAATCAGTAATGTGTGAAGTACGGTTGCCCATAGACGACAAGCATGTCATGTTGACTTTGGACCACCGTAGTGATGCGATCAATCACCTAAAAATTGCACAGCTGTGGTCCTTTTTTGGAGATGATTACAGGCCGGATTTGATTAAAGTAAATCGGACGACCCGGTTTAAGCTTGATTTTATCGGGCTAATTGGGCACGCATCGAAATCTACCGATCGGATTGCCCGATGCTCTCCTGTATGGAGAGGTCGGGTGGGAGAGCGGAGTAAATTCTGAAAGGGATCAATTTGTTTTCTTTTGACGTACTACACATTGACAACGTAATATGAATTGTCTACGATATATTAGTAATCTTGCTATCAGTCCCACTAAGATGAACATATGACTATGAATATCCAACGGAGAATGAAATAGTTTCTTATTAGTTTATGCATTCTACCTTTCCAGGAGATTAAGTTCATTACGCTTTATCGCAGTCACCGGGAATCCCCGAATCAGATTGGGAGCCCCGGTTTGCCTAAATCAAAGCGGATCATAGACCGATGGCATTACGCGAGCAGACTCATGCTCCCCACAGCGCATGCTCCATTTCACAGGCTTATTTAACATCCCTGCCTCCAATAGCGTAAGTTGACCTTTACTACGTTGCTATGACGTATATGGGAAAACCCATTCGCGACTGCTCGGCTTATTCCGTCACAACACCTCGCGCATTAATGGTGTAAGGATTTTACAGCTCTCAGTTGTAAACCGTGATCCGCCGCACGTGAGGCACATCACATGCTGTAGGATGTGTTTCCCCGCACATAGTCCTCGTTGTATTTCTCTCTTATCGGGAGATAAAATATATATCCAAATGAAATAGACATTCCCTTGATTCTACCCGGGAAGAATCTCTTCTAATTTGAGGCGTTTCTCTCGGTTTTTCCTTTTAAGCTAATCTCCATCAGTGTCCATTGTAACGGAAGTCATACAGCTGACATGCGCTGTTCGGAGTTTCGGAGTGCCAATATGGATTCCTAGCAGTGCGATACGAGGTTCTAATGTCCCACATTGTCCGAGATCGTGTCGAGTGGGGGAAAACTCACGTACGCACAGTTCAGTTTGAATCCGGCCGAACAACCCCTTTACTTTTGCACATGAGCGAACTACTTTTCATATGCTCTGTCCAGATAAACAGGAAAAATAATCTCCAGATAATTCTTTTTAACACTAGGTTAACAGAGGTATTATGCAGACTGGAAAAGTAAACGAAATGTTCGACAAACATTTATTTTACTATATATGATGTCACTTCCGGTGTTGTGCGCGCGGTCGGGAATCCTGTCCAAAAATCTGACTGGTGGCTGGGCTATTTTTAGACCCCCAGCGAGGTGGTTGGAGCAGACTTGTGATAATACGTTTATAAACTAGCTAGACAGAAGCTGTTAGATCGAAGCCCTTATGCTAAGTGCCCTGTATCTCGACGGGAGAGTGACATTTCTGCCACTATTTATAAACCATTTCACTGTATTATTTTGTCAGTTTTATCGTGTGATATCACAACCCTAATTTATAACTTCATCTATAATACTTACTCGCATAAATATTTTACGATGGAGTAGGTATAGAGTTTTGTTACTGCCACAAGGGAATCTGTCAAACGTCATGGCGAGGATTTACTCAACGTCAGAACTCAAATTGTGCGTGAAATATTTCTCTTTGCATTCGGCAAAGCCTTCACTAATGGTTTTCTCAGCACGCAGAAAGCGAAACCAACAGAGGTCATTTTCTATACAGCTCAACATCGGGTGCGTTTTCAATTAATTTCCTTGTTGGAGCCCGATAAAATGATATCAGATTTGATGGGCGGATACAATATTGAAGTAATGTTACGCTGCGATTCTCATCCGCTTTTCCCGTCCTATTAATTACGATTTCTATATTCTGATTCAAAATGTCAGCCTTTCATACAATCTCGCCATATAAATCAAGAGGCGGCCTTTCACTGCTGGATTCATGTTTGATCCAAACTCATAGAACCTGTCTATTAGCTATTTGCGATGTTCATTTGTGCGCAAATATAAGGTGTATGCTACAGACTATATACACACGCTATACCAATGTTGCTCTCTCGTTACTATGGAAAAACCGGTATAGCGGTTTCAATTTCCAGCTACCAGAGAAATAGTAAAATATATGGCTGACGTGCTGACTGCATGAGGAACATTTTTTCGGCATTGATGTAAGGGCCTTAAGGTCCATGCGTCGTCCCATCCGCCTGGTGTAAGACGTGCATATAACGCGACATTAATTTATTCTGAAGTTTATTCGAAGATAATTGCACAAATAAAAACATTCGAAAATCGATCGACAGTGCCTTCAAGATAGATGGCGCCACTATACGGTCATCGTTTCCGCCATCTTGGATTTTTGTTTTTCACGTTTTATTTTCACGTAGAACCTGACCCAAAGATATAGTGTGGATAATTTCAGCTTGCTTGCCTCAGGGATAACGAAACTATCTAGACTATGGTATACCCCAAAATCACCCATCCAGAGAGGGTTAAATAAGATTCCGACACATAAATAAGACTGGTAGACGATTGGAGATGTATTGGTTCTTTCGTAAATAATAAATTAAACATTTTTCTGAATATTTTAATTCGCCAAGCTCTGTGAAAAATTCAATTAATGAAAGACGAAGCATTATAAACTATGATTGTACCTGGATTTGTCGTCCAGTTGCTTGTAAACTATAATCGTCATTGAAAAATCTTGAATATAAATAACCAGAAATTGATTGAACATTAGCAACAACATACCGGAATATCAACACGGTTAACCCTACCTGGCCTGGGGGGGCATTATGGTCAAACTTTCTGCGCTATAATCGGAACGACAAAAAACGGAGAGCTGAAACTCCGTGACTTTATAGTTTGTCATATTGGGGTCCTTTTGAGCCTATTTGCATGACCCCCCGAGCAGAGGATCATGGGTAAATCCAAGATGGCTGCCACATGAGGTCGCAGAGAAGTGATATTTTGGTCATATTTCTTCAAAATTTCTGCTTTTCCGCTTTGAAAAGTGTCACTGTGACGTCATCAAAGCAGCCATATTGGATTTTTTCTGGTAGAGCTTGACCCAAGGGTATAGTGTGATAAGTTTCAGCCCCCTAGCTCAAGGGGTAAGAAAAATGATTAGGGGGGGGGGCCATTTCGACCCCCCCCCCCCCAACAGGCCTGGACAGGTCTTCAAAAGCCCAGGCCAGATAGGGTTAAGCAGGTTCGTACTTGAAGGGTGAAAGCTCAAACGGTAAGCAGCTTGGAAAACTCGTGTGTTTTCTGTCAAAACATTTCACATCTATGTCGCCTTGTGACGAGGTGTATCATGTCACAATCACTCGTCGTCTCACTTTTGTCGTCTGGGTGAGACAGGATAAAGTATAAGTCAAATCGTGGAGATTGGATAGTGTTGTTGTTGTTGTTGTTGTTGTACTACATACATGTCTCGTCTTGTCCACGTCAAGGATATTGATATTATAAGATTGCATATGGCTCAGCTTTGGTGCGGTTTCTCGTCTAATTAGACGCCTGTCAACCGATCATCCTCGATGTAGTTAGCTCCCTAGATGCAGGAAATAGATTTGATATCCGTTGCCTGTCTGCCTGGAGCAAAGCTCGCGGCTCTGCGACCGATCTCTGTCACCTCCACCTTGATCTAACGGTAGCTCTGCTCCAGATCTTTGACAACTGACAAGATTGGAATTTATTGAATTTGGTCGCCAATTTTATTTTTCTCGGCGAGATTTGACGGATTTCGGGGTATATTTGTTGCCATAAGTCTGCTGGTCGTTTTATACCGTTGTATCTTGTGCGACAGTTTAATCAGTAAAGGCAAATAGTGCGAAGGGGCTATTAGCTGATGCCGCTATATATATCTGTTTGTGATTGCAATTGGCTCCTTAATGATTCAATCTACCAGCAGGATTAATCTCTCCCTGTATGTCTTGTCAATGAACTCTGCATGATGCCACTTATTATGTCGGCCTGAACCCCAAACATCATCCACAAACACAGATGTGACCAACCAAAGAGTCTTTATCAAACGTAATCAATGCCAAGATTTCACCCTGATATAGATGCGTGTGAGCTTTTGATTTCGAAAAAAAAAGTCTCTTAATTCCCCCTCTAAAACCTACAGTTGGCTATTCTTGTAGCAAAGAGTATTTTTTCGATAACTAATCAAGTATAACCTCCAGAACACTTCCGGTATGATGTCCTAAGTTTTAGGACGTTTTCGCGGCTAATATGGCTGACGTATATCAAGGCTGCAATTGAGCACCACCAGAAGTTTTTTGTCTAGTCCAGTTATTCATTCTAGTTTGTCAAGTCGAGCTGTCAATTGTAGTCCTATATGTAATAGTCCTTCTGCTGTCACTGAAGTTACTGAAGGTGCTGATGAATGCTCTGCTCATGAAATCTTGAAATGTCATAACATTGTAACTACTGTTAAGTCCAAGGATATTTTGAACATCACCAAAAGTGTTCTGTCTAGTCCAGCTATTCATACTGGTCTGTCTAGTCAAGTTGTCAATTCTAGTCATATATGTAACAGTCCTACTGTGGTCATTGAAGATACTGAATTTACTGATGAATGCTCTGCTCATGAAATCTTGAAATGTCATAGTGTTGTAACCACTGTTCAATATGATGATATTTTGAACACCACCAGTAATATTCTGTCTAGTCCAGCTATTCATACCGGTCTGTCTGGTCGAGCTGTCAATTCTAGCCCTATATGTAATAGTCCTACTGTGGTCACTGAAGATATTGAATTTACTGATGAATGCTTTGCTCATGAAATCTTGAAATGCCATAACGTTGTATCCACAGTTAAATCTTGTGATACTTTGAACACCACCAGAAGTGTTCTGTGTAGTCCAGCTAGTCATACCGGTCTGTCTAGCCAAGCTGTCAATTCTGGTTCTATATGTAACAGTCCTACTACTGTGGTCGCTAAAGATACTGAATTTACTGATGAATGCTCTGCTCATGAAATCTTGAAATGTCATAGTGTTAGCAGTACTGTCCAATCTGATGATATTTTGAACGCCACCAGAAGTGTTCTGTCTAGCCCAGCTATTCATACCGGTCTGTCTAGGCGAGCTGTCGACTCTAGTTATATATGTAGTAGTACTACTGAAGTTACCAAAGGTGATGATATATGCTCTGCTCAGGAAATCATGAAATGTCACAATGTTGTAACTACTGTTAAATCTGATAATATATTGAACACCACCAGAAGTGCTCTGTCTAATCCAGTTATTCACACGAGTCATATTTATAACATTCCAACTGTTGTTTTTAACTCAGGAAATAATAATACATGCTTGGTCATGGAAGATCATGTCAATACTGAATGTACTGCGAAGAATGTTGTCAAACACTCTGATATTTTGACAATTGTCAGTTCCAATCTAGTAGGCGATCATTTGCATGATTTTGCAACCACTTCACAATCTACTCAAGCTGTAAATACTGGTCATACATGTAATATTCCTACTGTTAATATCAGCTCAGGTGATAAGTTTTCTATCATAGAAGAACATTTTGGTACAGCTAGTCATGATTCTGCTGGTCATACAGGTGACAGTTCTGTTGTTGTAAACTCGTCCAATATCAACAGGCTTGCATGTTCTGTCACTGAAGATCATTTAGGTAGATGTAGTCAGAACTCGACAAGTGCTGAGAATGTTGGCACACCCTGTGAAATTTTGAATGTCGATAGTCCTGTTTCATCTAGTATAGTATGTAATAAGTCGCATATTGAGCATGATTACAGTCTAGGAGGTACACAGTTTGTTGTCCGGCTTGGTTTTCTGAATGTTTGTGGCCTGTCCAGGCGCTTAGAACTCGATGAATTCCCAACTACGTTGTCCGAATACGATATTTTCATGCTATGTGAAACCAAGACTGATGATTTAGATCAAGAAGGTCTCCGGGATAAAATGTTGAAACTAGGTTATAAGCTTTTTCTGAATAATCGTAAAACTACAACGAATTACAGATCTGGCGGTATAGGTTTATGTATTAAATTGAATATCTGTAAGTATATTGTCTCACATGAATGCTCAAGTAGGGTGGTCTCATGGTTTACCTTGTCTAGGGATTTGTTAAAGTTAGAACGCGACCTGTTATTAGGAGTGGTTTACATCCCACCTGAAAAATCAGCTTATTCTCGGATTGATCTCTTTGATGAGCTAGAGAATGAATTAATTGATAAAGTCTCTAATAATAACTATTTCACATGCCTTTTTGGCGACTTCAATGCTTACACGAGTGACAAAGATGATTTTGTGACTTTGGATGACACGATCTGTGATTTAGTGGATTTTGATGATCAGTTACGAGATTATTTAAATGACCGCGCTATGATGGATTCTTTAGGAATTAACCTTAAGCGTTGCACCAAGGATCTACATAAGCCAAATAATTATGGCTACAGGCTCTTAGATTTTTGTAAAAACCAAAATTTGTTTATTTTCAATGGTAGGTGTGGCAAGGACCAATATGTTGGTGCCCTCACATCAAAGGACTCCACTGTTGTGGATTATTGTATTGGTGACCCGGCAATTTTTAGCCAAGTCTACTCTTTTGAAGTTGAAGATTTTGATCCTCTCTTGTCTGATGTTCATTGCGGGTTATCCCTGGGTCTTGCGTCATCCCTGGCTCAGTCCAGTCAGTCATCATCTCAAGATTATAAGGAAGTTCCTTGTGGCTTGAGATATCTTCCAAACTTGATACCGTGCCGTTGGAAAGCTGAGAATACTGACAAATTCGTTTCATGTTTGGATACTAATTTAATTGACAAAATTTTTGCGGACCTGAATTCTAATGAAGTTAATGTGAATGATATATGTAGCGATTTGTCGATGCTATTCACTGAGGGTGCTAAGAAAGCCATGGGTGTGAAAAAGAGTAAATCTGTTAAACGTAAAATTGGTAAACCATGGTTTAACAAACAGTGTGCTGCCAAGAAACGGGAGTACAGAAAAATGAAAAATAAGTGTAAACATTCCACCAATGTTGGTGATAAGACCAAGCTGCGAGCTATTAAAACTGAATATAAGAAAACCCTAAACAAAGCTATATTTGATTACAAAAAGAGTTTGAAGATGAAGTTGAGATCAGTAAGAACAGCTGACCCTAAAGAATACTGGAAGATCATCTCTCAAGGTTCTAAGAAAAAATCATGCCCCTTATCCCTCGATAGCCTCCATGACTACTTTAGCAATTTGATTAACCCAGAGGACGTACCATCGCCCAATATTAACATAAATATTCATGATGATAGTATTCTTAATTTTCCAATTACCGAAGGTGAGGTGAGGGTTGCAATTAGTAAGTTGAAGAATGGAAAATCTGCTGGAATAGATCAAATATTTAATGAATATATCAAAGTTTCATCTGATTGTATGATCAAAGTACTTACAAAATTATTCAATGTTGTATTGGATACGGGAGATATTCCAGAGTCCTGGGTTACAGGATTAATTTTACCTATTTATAAGAATAAGGGAGAGCCTTCAGACCCAAGTAACTATAGGGGAATCAGTCTTCTTAGCTGTCTTGGAAAGTTGTTCACTAGTATCTTAAACATTCGACTGAATGCATATGCAGAATCGGTTGGTCTTCTTTCTGAAAATCAGGCAGGTTTCCGAAAAGAGCATAGCACTGTTGACCATGTATTTCTATTGAAATCATTGGTGGATATGTGTTTCGATCAGAAAAAGAAACTTTATTGTGCCTTTTTAGACTTCGAGAAAGCATTTGATTCTGTTTGGCGTGCAGGCCTGTGGGGGAAATTAATCGAAAATGGTCTTGATGGAAAAATAGTAAGAGTCATTGTAAATATGTATCAGGGTATTAAGTCCTGTGTCATCAAGGATGATGAGCGATCTGTTTTCTTCTCATACACACGTGGAATTCGACAAGGAGAAAATCTTTCCCCCTTCCTTTTTGCTCTGTATCTGAATGATCTAGAAGAATTTTTAGTGAACTCTGGTGCAAAATTTGTCGAGGTATTCAATGATCCTGTACTTCAAGGAGAGTTGAATTCTTACCTAAAACTGCTAATATTGTTGTATGCGGATGATACTGTTTTAATGGCTTCTTCAGCTGAAGATCTGCAAAAGGCTTTGGATGGCTTCACAGAGTATTGCTTAGTATGGAAGCTGAATGTCAACTGTAGCAAGTCGAAAATACTTATATTTAGTAAAAGACGAGTTGACCCAACAAAATTTCAGTTCCGGATAAATGGTGTTGTTCTTGAAATGGTCGACAACTACAAATACCTTGGGGTGCTGTTCTTCTACAATGGAAATTTTTTTTCGGTGTAGGCGCTATTTATATGATCAAGCTAGAAAAGCCATGTTTGGTGTTATTAAAAAAAGTAGACTCTTATATCTCCCATTTGATGTGCAGTTAGATTTGTTCGACAAAATGGTTATTCCAGTGTTATTATTTGGATGCGAGGTATGGGGATTTGAAAATCTAGATATAGTAGAAAGACTCCAACTTCAGTATTGTAAATTCATCTTAAGACTTAACAAAAGTACAGCTAGTGCATTAGTCTATGGTGAAACTGGTCGTTACCCTTTATCTATCAAAATAAAGCTGCGTATGGTTAAATTTTGGGGAAAGTTATTAATGTGTTCCTCTGACAAATACTCGAGCCTTGTGTATAAATTTCTTTTTCGTCTTCATAGATCAGGGAGTTTTGCTTCAAAATGGATTTCCCAT
This sequence comes from Hanleya hanleyi, assembly GCA_036873755.1. Lineage (NCBI taxonomy): Eukaryota > Metazoa > Mollusca > Polyplacophora > Lepidopleurida > Hanleyidae > Hanleya > Hanleya hanleyi. Next base: position 21,958 of record JAVTVY010011470.1, read on the forward strand.
GTCGAAAATATATTTACTGCATGTGGTTTAAATTATATATGGGATAATCAAACGTTTTTAAGTATTGATTGGTTGAACACTGTTGTCAGGTTGAAATTAGAAGACCAGTATTTACAGAATTGGCGTGCAGCTATGGAAGATGGTAGTCAATTCATTTTTTACAAAGAATTCAAGCAGTCAATTGATCTAGAAAAATATCTTGTGTGTTTGTCGACCAACAAAGCGTTGTCATTGTGTAAGTTCAGATGTAATAATCACAAACTGCCGGTTGTAAGAGGCAGGTATACAGATGTCCCGAGAGAGGAACGTATTTGTACATATTGTGATTTAACATCCATTGGTGATGAGTACCACTTTTTACTTGTGTGTCCTTTCTTCCAAGATTTAAGAAAAGATTTTATTCCTGCTAAATTTTGGACCAGACCATCAGTAAACAAGTTTATTTCCATGATGGCTAACCGAACTGCCAGTGTACAGAATAAAATAGCTACATTTGTACAAAGAGGGATCAAACGTATTGTTTAGTAGAAATCCCTCCCATATTGATTACTATATTATTATAGTTCCATTTTACTGTATTGCATATCATTATAATCTGATCTGTTGTACTCTTATCTGCTGTTTTCTCCAACATGTTTTGATTCTGAGAAAGTCGCCATTTGATTATGATTGTATTGTATTAGATTCTCATACCATTATATGCTTGGTTCTGAGAATAAACTTCAATTCAATTCAATTCAACATAAAGGAGCGAAGGGCCGTAACTTTGTGTAGAAATTGTTCTTGATTCTGAACCATAGGAAACATGTGACAATGCTGCAGGCCTCTGATATATAGAGAAAGAGAGAAGAAACGAAACAGGATTCCAGCAAAACGGCCGAATAACCACTAATAAAGAAATTTTGCCACCAAAAATTCACCCAAGTCTTCCTAATATATTAGTTAATGCTCACGAACAGTTGTTCCGATCATATCCCGTTCTCAGCTCGAGTTTTTATCGATCTTTTCAAAGTCGTCCACTAGCCCCTTTTCCTGAGACAGGCGCTATTTTCAACTGCTCCGGGGGCGTGGTTTGACCTAGAAACCGTGGCGCTAATATGGCACGTGATCGTCGATTTCGCTGTCATTCCTGTAACCATTTCGGTCATCTATACGCGGTAAGACTGACCCTGGGATCGTGTGTATCCATTTCAGACTACTTTCGGCAAATGCAAGAGGGAATTTCCATAAATCAATATCACGTGACTTCGTCAGCCAATCCTCTAAAGTCTACCGACGTAACCCCAACGTAACCCGCCATTTTCGAGTCATGTGATGATCTACTTGTTCAAAATTACATATTTACCCCACCTCTTGGATGATACGAAAGTTATTCATACATATATATTTTGTAAGCCCAGGCAATATCTGTTTCCGAGGTATGTATGTAAACCTGTAATTTATCAGAGTTTTCGAGTCTGTTCTCCGCCGGATAAAGGCCGAACAGAATCCGGTAAAACACCGGATATCGCTCCGCGATAATGGAGACACACGATTCGTAAACCATCTTATGGATGGCGAAGTGTACGCAAATGCATGTCAACAGGACTGAAAATCTATGTTATTGTTTGATTGGCTAGAACTTTAAGGTCAAGCGAATACGTAGCGACCTCTGGCGAACGATCTAGGTCAAACCACGCCCCCGGAGCAGTTGAAAATGGCGCCATTCTCGTCTCGCGAGACTCCCTACTGCGAGAAAGAGTCTCACGTGTAAATGGGAGCCATCCCCCCAAAATTTGGGGGGTGAGTAGGCGGCGTATGATTTTCACCGTCTGTAATTGACCTGCTGACTCCGCCGAGTTAGAAGCGAATTGCTAAACATAACGTGGGCTATATAATTGGAAAATGACTCTTTCCGTTTCGGAGCATATCAATCGCGAACAAATTATTGTCGGTATGTATACTTGGCCGTGAAAGTGAGTTATCTAATACAGGAAGTAGTTCGCACAGTTCCGATCCATTCTCAAAGAGAGCAGTGTCTACCGCAAGACGGTACATCTTCGGAAAATTTATTACCTATGCCAGGTTCTTAGCGTGACATGTACTTGATCAGGGCAAGGCAGTTGCAGCATTTCTGTTCTTCATTCACTACATAGTACTGTTCACACGCCCTATGATATGTACTTTTGTTGCTATCATTATGCAAGTTTTGTTGTTAAAAAAATAAAACTGAACGTTGAACTTTATTTATGGCCTACTCGTTTGAAGCAGCAGACATAAATTTAGTTGACCTAGATTCTGCATTGAAGATCAACCATTGAAACGCGGAAAACAACGAATTACGTCAATTATACCGTATTTTCGCCTGCATGTTGTCTGATCGTACTATTCCTGTTTATCTGATGATGCTAAACAATAATGATCTTATGATCTTTGGGTTAGTCATAAATTTTCTGAAGATGTACCATTTTGCGTGTCTACCCGCGGGAGAATAGTCCCGGTCGAGCGAATGATGTCATGCTGCCTCGCTTTGAGATTGGAGATTCAAAAATGTCACCAGTTTACATGAGAGTCGCTTTGGTCTCCCGCGGGTAGACACGGCTCTCTTTGAGAATGAAATGGCGCCTGTCTCAGGAAAAAGGGCTAGTGGACGACTTTGAAAAGATCGATAAAAACTCGAGCTGAGAACGGGATATGATCGGAACAACTGTTCGTGAGCATTAACTAATATATTAGGAAGACTTGGGTGAATTTTTGGTGGCAAAATTTCTTTATTAGTGGTTATTCGGCCGTTTTGCTGGACTCCTGTTTCGTTCCTTCTCTCTTTTTCTATATATCAGAGGCCTGCAGCATTGTCACATGTTTCCTATGTTCTGAACTCAAATCTATCTGCCATTAGGAATAAAAGGCATTCATCACTATCTGACAAAGTATATGCCTAAAATATATCCACTGCAAACATGAATCTATCAGACTGTATTCGTCCACAATCCCATCTCCACTGTCGCCGTACTTCAGTAGAATAATTGGATTGTTACATCCTCCATAGATAGATCTGTAAGCTTACTCTACTGAGTACCGGCTTTGAGTAGTAGGGAATGGGCATCTCGTGTCGTATTGACCTTTGAAATGTCCACATCACGTGGTAGGAAGTGACCTTTGACCAATCTCGTGACCAGAGGTAACTGACCCTGTGCATGCGTGCAAACAATACCGGGGGGGGGGGCACTATTGTGCGCAGGGTCAAAGATCACCTGCGGTCACGTGATTTGTCAAAGGTCATTTCCGGTCAAATAATATGCGCATTTTAAATTTCCTACATTCCACAATTCCTATCGCTGTTCTGCCTGGAAACGGACATAATATTTGAAAGGTCTGCTAATAATAACAACCAGTAACCGGACGATGCCTTCGTGGAATGACTTTTTTTCCACCCTGTTTTTCTTATGTGAAAATCTGGATTCAAATTAACAACCATAAGGGATTAATTACACGCAAAATTGACTGTTTTATATGCTCTCAATATTGGCATATTCAGATAGGTCGTGAGGTCACATCAGAAAGGACCGGATTCATTTATTCGAATCACACAGACTGGCTTTCTATAAAGATGGTCATATATAGAACCTTTGCCTTTTAGTGAGAAGCGATGTGGCGGCTTTCCTGCCTGAACGGAATCATTGTTTTAATTAGTTCAAATCGTCAGGCTATGGTACAGTGTCTACACGTGACGATAGATTGATATCCAGTCTACCATATTGTACCACTGATTGAACACCTCTGTGGTGCCTGTATACTCACACACCAGTCGGCACTATAAAGCTTCTTCGGTCTAAATTCTGTCCAAGACATAATCAAGATTGGAATAAGACATGCTCGGATTACCGATATTTGTCCTCAAACGGATCATCCATCAATATTATGTACTCGGGCTCAGGCTGACATCAGTTGCTGTCACAGTACGGTTACACAAATATCTCATCTCTGTTACCAGAGAGATTGATTAGAGTATCTGTCACCTGAGATTTGATTCCAAATCCAATACATTAGCCTGACATGCGAAAAAAGCTGAAACATGATTGAATGAACAGTTGAATAATTGTTTTCATTTACCTCAAACGTAAGGAAAATAGCAGCTTAATTCATCTGACTACGGCTTCCTTCCCATACATTCGCTGGGTTAACCCTATCTGGCCTGGACTTTTTTGTGACCTGTTCAAGCCGAGGGGGGGTGGGGGGCTTGTGGCGTAAGAATATTTTTCTTACCCCTTGAGCTAGTGGGCTGAAACTTACCATACTTTACCCTTGTGTTAAACTCTATCAGAAAATATAAAAAGATCCAAGCTGGCCGCTTTGGTGACGTCATCTTCAAAACGCTTTTTGTCGATTTTTCGATCAGATTTCTCGAATTTTTTATTTATGTGTTTCCTTTGCAAAAACTGCATGATACATTAGTAAATAATAGTCTGATGTGAAATAAAATAGATTTAGTCCAAATTACCTCGAAGAAAAGCAGGAATTTCGAGCAAAATGACGAAAATATCACTCTTCTGGTACCTCACATGCCGCCATCTTGAATTTACCTGTGATCCTCTAATCGTGAAGGGGGGGGAGATCGGGAAGAAAGTGTTACAGGGTCAGGTAGGGTTAAGAGAATCTCAGATGGTCCAACGTGCCTATTTAATTTATTAACATTGCATTATATCTGAATGAAAATTAAAATCCGGTGTTCTACAGAACACGTCTCACCCGAATTTCATATTCTATAGAAATAAATTGAAACAAAACACTAATCCTTCTGCTATAAAATCTGGGGGTTTTGCTACCTGCCAGTATACATCTCAACAGCAATGGTCTGTTGTCGAAAATCAGAACTCCAAATGGGTTATTGCTTTCAGCAACTTAACCATGGTTACTTAATTAGACATGGTTCGGATATATTTTCAAGCTTGCTTGGTGCAATATTCAATCGACCGTTCCGCAATAAAAAGGGATATTATACTGACACGCCCCACCGAGAAACAGTCCAGTTTCGGGTGGCAATATGTGCAGCGGTGCACCCACAGGGTGGGGGTGGTTTTAGAGTGAAGTGTCGAAATACGGGGTCTCTATACATAATCCCATGCTTGGTTTTATGTTGAAGTGTCGAAATATGGGGTCTCAATACATAATCCCTTGCTTTATATATGGGGTCTCTATACATGACCCCATGTTTTATATATGGGGTCGCTATACATAACCCCATGCTTTATATAAAAATGTGTTTCTATATAAACCATGGGGTTATGTAGAGAGACCCCATATGTCGGCACTTCACCCTAAAACCACCCCACTCTCTCAAAACTCTTGTTTTGAAGTGTGTGCACTACTGCGATTAAATTGTGTTGAACCATGTTAGCACCAAGATTGTTTCAAATAACACGAAATATGTTAGAATCAACATAAAAAGTTGTGTTGTAGCCAATCTTGCATCAAAAGTGTGTCGTGAATAACACAAAACCTGCTCATTTCAACACAAAATGTTTGTGTTTAAGCCATTTTAGTACAACATTGTGTTGGAAACAACGCAATTTTTATCGCAGTGTGGATCCCATTTCTCGGCAAGGTTCTATATGTGGAAACAGCTTAACCCCATGTGGCCTGGTCTTTTTACCCCTACCTAGGCCATTTTGGTCCCGGGTATTGTCGTCGCCATGTACGTCCGTCCGTCCGTATGTCCGTCCGTTACCGCATTTTAGGCAAAACCGCTTGAGACACAAGCACCAAATTTCCAACACTTATTTATCTGGCGCTAAGTCAGATGGCTACCGAAAGTGGCTCCCCTCGGCACATATTTTACAGAATTATGTCCCTTTACAGATATATTAATTTCTATTTCTGTCCTATATGCTTGAATGCAACCAACTATATCTGCAGAACTGTAATACTTAGCATGCTTAGTTCTATACTCCATACACTGATCTGTTGATACATCCATACACTGCAAATTGTAAATTACCTTTAGCTTGTTCATCCCACATAGTACTATATCTTCCCCAATTCACACTACACATGGGTCTCAATCACTTGGGGAAAGCCGAGGGGTTTTGATTAGATCAAACTCATGTTGGGACTTGTCCAGGCCTGGGGAGGGGCCGTTTCGGGGCCATTATTTTTCTTACCCCTTGAGCTAGAGGGTTGAAACTTACCACACTATACCCTTGGATCAAGTTCTACCAGAAAATCCAAGATGACCGCGTTGATGACGTCACAGTGACGTCATTTACAAAAACGGTATTTTTGTGTCGATTTTTCGGCCAGAATTTTCGAATTTTTTATTTATGCAATTTCTCCGCAAAAACTGCGTGATAAATTAGTAAATATTAATATGATGTGAAATAAAATAGTTTTTGACCACTTTTCATCGGAAAAGCAGAAACTTTGAAGAAAAATGACGAAAACATCATTTTTCTGATACCCCTGGCGGCCGCCATCTTGAATTTACCCATGTTTCGCTACTCGGGGGGTTATGCAAATAGGCTCAAAATGACCCCAATATGATAAACTATAAAGTCACGGAGTGTCAGCTCTGAATTTGTTGTCGTTCCGGAGATAGCGCAGAAAGTTTGGTGGGAGGAGGGGGGAGGTAGGCATGGTAGGGTTTTAACTAGTATCTCATCTTAAAGATGCCACACATTTGCATTACGGTGGGCGTGAGTGTCCTTCATTCAAATAGCAGGATATAAGATCATCTTGATAAATCCATATCCTATCAATGCTCCCCAATCGTATATGTCGCCACGTACTTATTCAAATAGGGGAGCAGATAGAATTTAATTTTAATCAGATTGGATGAATCTTATTCACTGCATTTATGCCAGTTATAAATATGTAGAAATATTTCCTCATTTGTTGATATATAGGCATAGTATGGTGTTCTATTTGTGCCAATTTGATCTCGCGCGTCGACTTGCAACGCACTACGCGCGACGCGAAAAGTCGACGTCGTGTTTTGAAACGCGACGTCGCCCTTTCCGTCGCGCGTCGCGCATCGACTTTTATAATGTTAAAGAGATAGGCCAAAACTCGACGTCGTGTTTCAAAAGTCGACGTCGCCTTTCAAAACGCGACGTCGACTTTTCGCGTCGCGCGTCGTGCATCGCCTTTTTGAAGAATCAAAACTCGAGGCGCGACGCGCGACGGAAAAAGTCGACGTCGCGTTTTAAAAGGCGACGTCGCCCTCTCCGTCGCGCGTCGTGCGTCGGGTTTTATAATGTTAAAGAGATAGGCCAAAACTCGACGTCGTGTTTCAAAAGTCGACGTCGACTTTTGCTCTATCTCCTAACATTGTAAAAGTCGCCGCGCGACGCGCGACGGAGAGGGCGACGTCGCCTTTCAAAACGTGACGTCGACTTTTCCGTCGCGCGTCGCCTTTTGGTTTACAAAAGTGCGCATGTCTGGGGAGCATGTATTACTATAATGTTCACAGCTGTGATTTTCGATTCTTGTAGCTCCTGACCGGTGTTGGTAATTTGGTGAGAATTTGCTGCAAGATAGCAAGAATGACAAGATATTTTGCATGCATGGAGACTATGTACAACATAATATATTTGTTTCGCTGTCTGAAATTTTTTTTTGCTGACTAATTTTCGAACACTGGTACCTGTATTCCACAAAATGCACACCCCTCAATCGAGAGGACAATTCGCATCTATTAGCTTGTCAATGTGTTACTATTTCGCCGGACTAATACGTAAATTAAATTCAAGTTTCCAATAATGAACAAAAGCGTATGTAAGTCACTATTTTGCAGGCTTAACAGTAACGACTGGAAACAGAGGGAAAATAATTAATCGCTTGTGTAGCTCAATGGAACTGTGAGATCTTACATTCTGGAGACATCCTGATGAATGTCTCCTGATAAAACGCGCCACGTTGCATTTTATCTCGAATCATACAACTTTTTAATAGTAAGGCTTTGTTTACTGCCATTTTAGACTAGTGACTATATGCTGTCAAAGTAAAGGTGAGGTGTGGGGTCATTTTACTTTCGTTTTCGGCCGGAAAACAGTAAGATCCCACATTTCCTTTGAGCTACACAAGCTATTAATTAGTTTTTCTCTGTTTTCCAGTCGTTACTGTTGCTCCTGCAAAACTGTTACTTACATAAGCTTTTGGTTCATTATTGGAAACTTGAATTTATTTTACGTATTAGCCCGGCGAAATATGAACACATTGACAAGCTAATAGATGCGTATTGTCCTCGCGATGGAGGGGTGTGCATTTTGTGGAACACAGGTACCAGTGTTCGAAAATTAATCAGCAATATAACATATCTGACAGCGAAACAAATAAATTATGTGGTACATAGTCTCCATGTATGTTAAATATCTTGCCATTCTTGCTTTGTTGCAATAAATTTTCAGGAAATTACCAACACCGGTCAGAAGCTACAAGGATCGGAAATCGCAGATGTGAATTTTTTTTTTTTTCGCTCGAAATTAACACCCCAAATCACAATACAACGAAACAATACGAGACAGAACAAGACTATATGATACGATACAATACAATAAAATGCAAAATAATGCTATACATTACAATACAATATATTACAATTCAACATATTACAACTCAATACATTACAAAACAATACAATTCTAAACAATATCATACCATACAGTACGGTGAAACATACCATAATACAACACATCACAGTACAAACACACATACACCTTTACATAAAAGAAGAAAGTTAACAAAGATTGGGAATTTTGTATAATACGTTTGTACAACGTATAGTAGCAAACTTCAATTGATAATTTGATTGATAATTTATTGTGTCTCGTGAACAATATAGAATACATGCTCCCCAGACATGCGCACTTTTGTAAACCAAAAGGCGACGCGCGAGTCGACGTCGCGTTTTGAAAGGCGACGTCGCCCTCTCCGTCGCGCGTCGCGCGTCGACTTTTACAATGTTAGGAGATAGGGCAAAAGTCGACGTCGACTTTTGAAACACGACGTCGAGTTTTGGCCGATCTCTTTAACATTATAAAACCCGACGCACGACGCGCGACGGAGAGGGCGACGTCGCCTTTTGAAACGCGACGTCGACTTTTTCCGTCGCGCGTCGAGTTTTGATTCTTCAAAAAGGCGACGCACGACGCGCGACGCGAAAAGTCGACGTCGCGTTTTGAAAGGCGACGTCGCCCTCTCCGTCGCGCGTCGACTTTTACAATGCTAAGAGATAGGCCAAAAGGCGACGTCGACTTTTGAAACACGACGTCGAGTTTTGGCCTATCTCTTTAACATTGTAAAAGTCGACGCGCGACGCGCGACGGAAAGGGCGACGTCGCGTTTCAAAACACGACGTTGACTTTTCGCGTCGCGCGTCGTGCGTCGACTTTTGCAAGTCGACGCGCGAGATCAAATTGGCACAAATAGAACACCATAGCATAGATAGAATGGGATTAATCAACCCCAAGATTGCCTGAACAATCTGGATCGTAGGAGACTGAACCTGAATGTTTGAATTGAAGGAAATAGAGATGGCGTATTTAACTATAGTTCATGTTAATCTCTGAGCAATGCTGTCTGGCCTCGATGGCAGTGGGCGGTGCACCGACACGTGGCTGGCCACGTGAGCTCCGCTTCGCTAATACAGGATCTATTTTTAATCGATGATAACTGGTATATTTTCTACCTGAAATTGCCAGAATTATTATGAATATAAGGTTATTGGTCCTTTCTTGGAACAGTAGAAATATATGATCCATATTATGATATTTACACTAGCTATCAATAGCTGAAAACCCACTCCATGTTATAAACATAGGGAATATATCATGAGAACGAACCAGAGCTCACACTTTGGCCCACGTGCTGTGTACCTGTCGCCGCCATCGGAGAAATACGCCATTGTCCAATGATTAATGTGGAAAGGGCGCACTGATGATGATTAAAATGAGAATAAATGAATAAAAGAGGAAGAAAGATAAAACAGATAGTCGACGTCACGACAGGGGACGTAACTCTTTCGGGCATATTTTAAATGAAAGTAACTCTGCCTATGTCATTCATAATTCTCATCACTAATTCTCTATTTCCATCAATTCAAACATTCAGATTCCAGCTCCTGTGTCCAGATTTCTGAGCATTGTCATTGGATTAATGCTGGAAAGGCCGGTTCTATATTCACGTCCAAATATAAAGGCTCTTTGTGAGACTGACCCGATGCTCAGCCTTATTGTATCGGTACGAACGTGATTTACATGTTCTTTCTGTATTTCAGGTATAACTATACTTCAATGCCGAACGACTTGGGTCACCAACGCCAACACGACGTCCACTTTGAACTAATCTCCTTCCGTGATATGGTGGTGTCTAGATGCTCTCCGTATTCGCGCCGGTTTCTCTGTGCTATGTTTTTACCTCGCTGTTCTTGGACAGGACCGAGTGGCATGAGAGTGGAACATCCGTGTCGACAGGACTGCGAAATGGTCAAAAATGGTAATAAATTGCTCGATCTCATATTTTTGCACATTTGATGTCTAACTATATACCTTTCAGCATGATAGATATCGGCCATTCTAGTCCTATGAGATTCCGTATTACGCGAAGAGACTCTAGGGTAAGTGGTAGCCAGCCCCCAAAATAATGTTGGGGGCGAGTAGACGTGTATGCTTTCTGCGTATGTACTTCTAGACTCGTATCTTGCATCCAGACTCACGGAGATCTGAGGACAAGCCAACAGTAGCCATCTTGCCATCAGCGACTGGCTGATCTATCTGGCTGAGTGATGTCAGGGGTCCAGATCTGGCCCAATGACGTCAGACGGGCATGTGCATAAAAGTTAATTTCTTCGAAATAAATAGCTAAATTTCATCGCAAGGGTTACTGCGATGTAGTTCTGGCCGTCATAAATCGCCCGATATGCGGATATATTATGAGATTTCTTCAAACGTAAATATATTTTGAAATCGTAGAAAATTTGATCCATCAACCGGAACTCCGAACAGCGCATGTCTGCTGAACGACTATCGTCTGGCTACAAGCACTGCCCGCAATTGAAAATATCGTTAACACGCTCTCAGCGTTGAGATTACTCCGCAATATATATCTTCCTTCTTTCCTCTAAAAGCCTTTGTTTCATCAACCAAATATATCCCAAAATGTTTTAATCAATAGCTTACACCGAAAAAGAAGCTAGATTCTTGATTTTCTCGCCGTTCTCAACGAATCTATTTGCGTAGGGAGCTGCATATATGCGTGATTAGTCCCATCGTAACAAACCCACGTGTTCCCTGGTCTTCGAATCTGTGCTAGAGCATTCGACTGCGGGCATTGCTTGTAGCCAGACGATAGTCGTTCAGCTGACATGCGCTGTCCGGATTTTGCCACCAATCAGCCAGTCGCTGATGGCAAGATGGAGCCCTACCGTTTGCTTGTCCTCAGATCTTCGCGACTCTGGGGGCAAGGTACGAGTCTAATGATCTTCCGGCCAGCCATCATTACCTGTTTTCATCACACCAAATGACTGCGCTAAGCTGCACAGACTAGTCTCTCTTTAATGTTACTAAACTAGCCGACCTATATGACATATACTGAGTGATAGCTGTGTGTAAAAACGCGAGAGACTGCTGAGCTATTTCAACTGTATAACGAAGCAATATGTATTGTCTCCCTTGTTCAAAAGTTCACCTGTCGTTAATTAATAAAGACCATTAATAAAGACGAAACAAGTTCCTTGCAGCGATGATGTAAGAGGAAGCCTCGCTGTCACAATAGTGGTTCATGGCTCCCACTTAGCCTACATGAGAGTCGTAATCACACTATCACGAAGGCATGACTGTTTAGAATAATATATCTGCACTATTTATCAAACATAGTTGCACTATTTATTAAACATGGTTTTTGTATGAAAAGGGATGTAAATAAGCTCTCACAACAAATCTGGAACTTATCTTTGAACTCGTCGATACCACAGGCGTTCGCTACCGTTCCTAATTGTTTAATTTTGTTGATTTGGAGGGGAAGGGTTCGAGGTCGTGAAAAAAACGGAGTGGGCTGAGCTGGCAGTGTAGTGCGGCGCCCACTTGAGTATCTTCCCCTCTACTTTTCTTCATGAACTCCCCCCCCCAGTATAATTACCCAATTTACCATTGATAACGAGCCCCTGTGATCCGGGTTTCAAAATAGAGCCAGCATATTGGACGAGCGTTAGTTCCCTTGTGGTATCACGATCTAGAGTTACACGACTGGCTACTGAATGACTTATAACAATGTTGAGGCAAAGGATATATCCAATTTACTTAAAGGCCCGCTTGTAACGTTTCATTTTGCAATATTAAGGTAAATTTATTATAAATAATTACCAACGGTCCTTCTTCGCCATAGTCAATACAAACCGTATCAGGCAAAGGTGATTACATGTGACATTGATGAACCGACCATGTTCTTCTATAATGTAATTACTGTCACGAGCCGCCTGTGATTATCTTGGGGCAGCTATAATCTTCTATCCCGTTTCGTTCTGGGTCGTCTTATTGAGCTCGGTAATGGGAATAACATTACCATGTCAGCATCGAACATTGAAATCGACTCGAAATGGTGTACACCAAAACCACAGAGTCTTTGCCGGCATCGTAACTAGATAAAATATGAATGTTTTATTAAATAAAGCTTCTGTCAGGCTGATGAAGTAATATCATCAGTACCGCTATACTGATTGAGTCGTTCAATCAAATTTGGATCGACACGACTTCTGTCTGCATGGTTCTCACTCGAAGTTTGGTCTGTCGTGGTTTAGTCACACATGGCTATTATCCGTACACTTACCGGTACATCACTATGAAACTAAACAAGGTGGTATCATCTGGATTATAAGCATAATAGTGGTATAGAGGGTCTATCCAGACCGGTTTCCCCTATCTCTTAAGATAGGACCCGAAAAAGTCCCTAGACCAATCATTTGACATAGACCCCGTTGACCTAGGGTCAGGAAACTTGGCCAGACTGTTACCATAGATGTTACGAGAAGAGAGTGTTTTTTAAACAATGGCGACCAAGCCAGAAGTGACGTCATCAAAACCTTAAATAGCCAGTATCTCCCGAATGGATTAGGTTATAGACATGGCATCTTCACTAATGGATACCTTACAAGAAAGACAATAACGAATATCCATCAATGACGTCATAATGACCTCATCAGACTGGAAGTAGGTTTATATCTCGAGAATGATAATAGCTAGAGATATGAAATTTGCACCGTTGGATACGGTGTGTTGAAACTGTCAAATATCATAATGACTGCGTCAAATCGGAAAAAGGTTATATACTCACCTCCTAGGAACAGAAGGAAGCTACTCTATTGACAGCAATAGGCGACATATGTTAGTCAGCGTGAACAAATGCATGCAAATTCAACTTATATTGTATATACATACTTCATTAAACAAGTTATTACAAGCGTCTAGTCCGTCATTCATAATTCAGCCGTCGTCCATTAAAGAATATCCGCGTCCATAATCCAAAGACCTATTCCATATTCCATATAACAGTATTAGCACCAAATTCAAAAAGACAATCATAGTATACATAAACATAGGCTAGTTTCCTGCAAGAGAGAAGCGGTCAACAGTTTTCGATGATGCCGACAAGACATCATGATTTTCCAAAAATATAAAATCCGTATCGCTGATCAGTATTCTTAATCCATAATAATCGTTGTAAAGTCGTCATCTAGAGAATGATGTATCTCAGTCACGCTTTGGTTGTGACTGTTCATATGAGCACCATGGGGATCTTAAAGTACATGGGTTCATACGGCCCCTAGCCCGGGTTAAGCTGAATTAGACACAAGTTACGAAACGTAAATAACGCCATAGATCTTGCATAATATTTCAACATAATATATATTAACATAACTCTTCCATCTGTAAATCTTTCATAGAAATATTAATCTACACTAATCATAAATATATACTAATATTTCAATTTCAAACATGGCATTCGGTTTTTACAAATGCCCATAAGAGTTTATTAAATGTGTACTGGAGGGGGAGTGATGATTTAATGGAGAGAGGAATGGAGAGTGGAAATTATGGATGGATGGAGAGAGGAATGAACGGATGGAGGGAGGAAGAGAGAGGGAGGAATGGAGAGTGGAAATTATGGATGGATGGAGAGAGGAATGAACGGATGGAGGGAGCAAGGGCGGGATGATTGGAGGGAAGGAGAGAATGGTGGTTAACGTTTAAGTACAGATTACACCCTAAGGCCTGTATAATACATGCTGATTCCCCATACTAAAGGTAGATGTATATATTCCCCATACTAAAGGTAGATGTATATATTCCCCATACTAAAGGTAGATGTATATATTCCCCATACTAAAGGTAGATGTATATATTCCCCATACTAAAGGTTGATGTATATATTTGAAACTGATGATAATTTGATAAAGTGTAACTCTTCACAAGTCCTCGGTATTGTACATATACAGCCGGCCCGATGACGTCACTATGGAATTCCTTCAATTTATTTCATATAGACTAAGTAATTTTGAATATATACCGTCCATACCATGACATTGTATATGAATGATGTCATTGTCTCCCTGGTTAACATTATAAGTACACCGCTATTTATTTCTAAATAATCGTGGTTTCTTTCCATCCCGTTAAACCCCCCAACCTAATCCACAAAAGACATTCAGGCTACTAAAACACGTATATAACGATGTCAAGACGGAGGATAGATCCAATTTTCTCGACGGCCAAGTTGTAATATTTTATTTGCAATATTAAAGGAATTCCGTTATAATTACAAGCGTCTGGTCCGTCATTCACAATTCATTAAAGAATACCGCGTCCATAATCCAAAGACCTATTCCATATTTCGTATAACAGCATAGCACCAAATTCAAAAAGACAATCATAGTATACATAAACATAGGCTAGTTTCCTGCAAGAGAGCAGCGGCCAATAGTTTTTAATGATGCCAGCACGACACCATGATGCTTAAAAATATCAAATCCGTATCGTTGATCAGTATTGTTAATCCACGACATTCGTTGTAAAGTCCTCATCTAGACGATGATGTATCTCACTCACGCTTTGATTGTCACTGTTCATGTGAGTACCATGAGGATCTTGAAGTACATGGGTTCATACGGCCCCTAGCCCGGGTTAAGCGGAATTAGACACTAGTTACGAAACGTAACACCATAGATCTTGCACGCTACGCTCATATTTTACTATCAGCATGCGATATGTATCGCCAAATTTGAGAAACTTTTAGTGGAGGCGCTTGGTGGTATAGCCCTGTTTTATAAGTTTCTGCAACAATGTTTTGTGACGTTGAATAAAATCGTCACATTCAACACAGGATCTAGCAAATGCTACAAGGCGAGATATGTATACGCCATATGCAGGTCCCACTGGAATATTACTGTCCGGAAAGGGATAGTTTACGATATCGAAATTGTAGTCATCTCTTTTGTAATGAAGTGGACGAGAGTGAAAACCGGCTTCGTTTTTATAGAGATATAGGCCTAAATATAATGTGCCGGTAGAGCTATCTGTTGTTTCCTTCAAATCCAGTGAAGGTGGATATATATCCTTTACTGCCTCATTTATATAGCGATTATCTACAGCGAGAAGATCGTCTATATAGCGTTTGGTGAATGAGAATGAACGGGCTTTGAATTGATTGGTTTTTGAAAGCGCCTGCATATAGTCATATTCATAAGAGGACAGATACAGGTCAGCCAACAGGGGTGTACAATTAGTACTCATCGGAATACCTATATGATGTTGATATATTGTGTTGCCAAATTTCACATAGATATTTTTAATGAGAAATTCAAGCAACTCTATAAACAAAGAAACATCCCATGAATGATATCTCTTGTATGTAGTCGAGCTAAATAATGCTTTATGGCTTCCGACATTAATATATCTACGATCAGTTTTCTTGAACACAGATACTATTAATGAACTTAGACGGTCAATAAGGTCCTGATGAGGGATTGTAGTATAGAGAGCCGAGAAATCCCATGTGGATACATGTCTGTACGGTATGTGACCTTTAACATCAAGTTCTTCCGTAAGTAATTTTGAGTTTGAGTTATTAGAAATAGTGGCGCAATGATAATGGTCCCATACCCTGGTGACGTATTATATATCTCTCAGTCACGTGATGAATTGTGTTTTCATTCATCTGTATGGCACGTGAACACTCATCCAGAAATCTAACATCGATTGTTTAACACGAAACCAATTAAATTGTCATTGTCAACACGAAATACATGTCCCGCAAGGCGTGAAGGCCTATATGTAACCCGATACATCAAATTAAAGCTTGCTCTTCAGACTGTGCCAGCTTAGCCCAGAGACCTCGAGCTGGCAATTAAGTTGATGTCATGTTACACGAGGGAGGTGACAGGCTAATTGAATTGTATAACGATCCTCACCTGGCATTTAATTGCCATGGATGTTGAGGGCCTGCATTGCATCAAGGGATAGAAGTGGTATTTTATTGTCATGGATGTAGGGGGCCTACGCCATCAGGCTTCAGGACCATACCTTTCCCAAAATGCTTTTACCTCCTGAAGGGCCCTGGTCAACAGGGTTGAAAAAAGTTTAGTGGTGCAGCTTCTAGAACCAGCTATGAATCTAGCTTTGTATGGCGATTTATGTATTTTGGGATCCAGTTTTCACTTTCAGTATATCGTTATGATTGGTTGGAAGACAAATACCTCTTTCCCTGAGAAACGCTTTGTGGTTGTTAAATAAATCTTGCAGAGTAAATTCTGTTTGGGAGTAAGTAGACGTATGTGATGATGACGTTTACACTCAATTCTGTAACCAGCACCTGGTAATAGTAATATTTACCCATGAATAGTATATTATTTCGAGCTTTGTCTGTTGGGACTATGACGAATTTACTATGGAGATTTGCTAGAACTTCTTGCGAATTGAGGTTTCTCGGTACTTGTTTTGCTTGGGGACGGGTACTTCTGTCAATATAGTGTACTTATATGGAATGCAAGGTGGTTCTGTGAACTTAAATATATAATAGCCAACGATCCTTCTCTATTGTATTACCCGTTTATTTTTGTCTTACAGGTTGTGAACATTACCTCAATAGAAGTGGCAGCAACTGGCCACACTTCCTATCATGTGATCGGTTACCGAACCACAACTGTCTGCAGATATCGGCACCAGCAGCGCCATCTATCGATATATCCATGCAGTCACAAGATAGTTCAACCAGTGCTGCATCTCGTCAGTATTTGTGGACTTTAGCATTAATCAATTTGCTCCTCAGTATATTTATAACGCACACATTCTAGATTATCGTTGCTACACCGTATTTACATTTTTTATTGAAAGAAAATTAACACTGTTGTGTATATTATTCAGATGTTTACGAATTCTTCGGCGAGTTGTTTCATTTATATGGATACCCTTGTCGGGTAGATGATAAATTATAAAGAGTGAATCGACTTGTATATAAGATAATACAGTGTTAAGGAGGATGAGGAGAAACCGCGATCCTTACATGTACAGGTTTAACTCTGTCTATTGTCTGAAATGTCACGTGACCTACTGTAGATTAATTTTAATTGTAACACCCTCTGACTGATCATCCCAGAAAACCCTGACGCGCAGGCGCATTCAGTCCGTATCGAGTATGATTGACACAGAAACTGTTTATGCGACATGAGAGAGAAACAGCCCCGTTTGGTATCGGACGATGTTGTTTAGATCTGTATAAGAAAGTAGCGGATACACAATTTGATGCCAGGATAAAGCGTTAGTAGTAGAGAATGCGCATCTAAGTGTCCGTTGAACTTGGAAATTTACATAGCAATTGAACAGAAGCGATCTATGACCCTGTGCATGCGTATCACGTGAACGGAAGTGACCTTTTACCCTGAACACAAGCCCTATATTGTGCGCATAGGGAGGGTCAAAGGTCACTTCTGTTCACGTGATATGCAACTTTGAAAACTCAACGGACACTTAGATGCATATTCTCTACTGTTTGAATTTAACACTGTAAAAACAAACAGGGTAATTACATTCACATATCTCGGATCCGGAAGTGGACATACAGTTCCGGTATATTGCCGAGATGGGCGACAGTATACCTACATCGTGTGACCTGTCAAAAAGTTCATCAACTTTCTTCCAGTGCTATTTTAACAACTGTACTGCTTTGTCAGGTAGACTCTTCCACTCAAACCATTGACTTATAATGCCACATTGACTATGTAAAGGTTCAAAGTCAGTCCCTCAACGACTCTTACCCAAACTGAAACGGGGTCAAGGGAAGGCTTCCACAAGCTGCATGGCTTCATACACGAAAATCGAAATTGGCTCATACACCAAAATTGGGATTTTTACTGATCTTAACTTTGACTCTTTGACTTATGGAACAGGGAAGGATTGAAGTATTTCCACCTCAGAATCTTTCATTTTTAGATAGTGGAACGCATTTTCTCAGATGACTGACCCCGGAACGTATTCGTCGGAATTATCTGCATGCCAGTACAACAGAAAGAGAAACAGTTTTTTCGACTTTCTTGATAGCGGAATGTCTTGAACAGAATACATCTCAGCATTACCATTTTCAGTCAGGACAAGCGACAAGATCATCTGGAGACTAGGGATCAAGCCACTTTTTGGACCGGGAGGTGAACTTTTGTCCCTGTCCATCAGTGTCACTAGACATGATAGGCCTATTCACTCTTTCATCTGACCAGTGCATGTATCAGATTGGGGTAGAATTCTTGAAAGGGCGATTTAGGACCTCGTCGTCTGCACACCTTCATAAATTGCACCTGCTAGAAGTAGTACAAAAATTATGGGCGTAGGCCTAATGTATATCAGTTATGAAGAAAAATTGTTCAGCAGGTAAGGAATCATTTAGTAGAACGTACGGTACAACACAGTTACATACAGATTGTACCAGTCTATCAGTTCTAACGTACAACACAGTTACATACAGATTGTACCAGTCTATCAGTTCTAACGTACAACACAGTTACATACAGATTGTACCAGTCTATCAGTTCTAACGTACAACACAGTTACATGCAGATTGTACCAGTCGATCAGTTCTAACGTACAACACAGTTACATACAGATTGTACCAGTCTATCAGTTCTAACGTACAACACAGTTACATACAGATTGTACCAGTCTATCAGTTCTAACGTACAACACAGTTACATACAGATTGTACCAGTCTATCAGCTCTAACGTACAACACAGTTACATACAGATTGTACCAGTCTATCAGTTCTAACGTACAACACAGTTACATACAGATTGTACCAGTCTATCAGTTCTAACGTACAACACAGTTACATACAGTTACCATCTATCGTAACGTACAACACAGTTACATACAGATTGTGCAGTCTATCAGTTCTAACGTACAACACAGTTACATACAGATTGTACCAGTCTATCAGTTCTAACGTACAACACAGCTTACATACAGATTGTACCAGTCTATCAGCCTAACGTACAACACAGTTACATACAGATTGTACCAGTCTATCAGTTCTAACGTACAACACAGTTACATACAGATTGTACCAGTCTATCAGTTCTAACGTACAACACAGTTACATACAGATTGTACCAGTCTATCAGTTCTAACGTACAACACAGTTACATACAGATTGTACCAGTCTATCAGTCTCTAACGTACAGCACAGTTACATGCAGATTGTACCAGTCTATCAGTTCTAACGTACAACACAGTTACATACAGATTGTACCAGTCTATCAGTTCTAACGTACAACACAGTTACATACAGATTGTACCAGTCTATCAGTTCTAACGTACAACACAGTTACATACAGATTGTACCAGTCTATCAGTTCTAACGTACAGCACAGTTACATACAGATTGTACCAGTCTATCAGTTCTAACGTACAACACAGTTACATGCAGATTGTACCAGTCTATCAGTTCTAACGTACAACACAGTTACATACAGATTGTACCAGTCTATCAGTTCTAACGTACAGCACAGTTACATGCAGATTGTACCAGTCTATCAGTTCTAACGTACAACACAGTTACATGCAGATTGTACCAGTCTATCAGTTCTAACGTACAACACAGTTACATACAGATTGTACCAGTCTATCAGTTCTAACGTACAACACAGTTACATACAGATTGTACCAGTCTATCAGCTCTAACGTACAACACAGTTACATACAGATTGTACCAGTCTATCAGTTCTAACGTACAACACAGTTACATACAGATTGTACCAGTCTATCAGTTCTAACGTACAACACAGTTACATGCAGATTGTACCAGTCTATCAGTTCTAACGTACAACACAGTTACATACAGATTGTACCAGTCTATCAGTTCTAACGTGCAACACGGTTACATACAGATTGTACCAGTCTATCGGTTCTAACGTACAACACAGTTACATGCAGATTGTACCAGTCTATCAGTTCTAACGTACAACACAGTTTACATACAGATTGTACCAGTCTATCGATTTCTAACGTACAACACAGTTACATACAGATTGTACCAGTCTATCAGTTCTAACGTACAACACAGTTACATACAGATTGTACCAGTCTATCAGTTCTAACGTACAACACAGTTACATGCAGATTGTACCAGTCTATCAGTTCTAACGTACAACACAGTTACATACAGATTGTACCAGTCTATCAGTTCTAACGTACAACACAGTTACATACAGATTGTACCAGTCTATCAGTTCTAACGTACAACACAGTTACATGCAGATTGTACCAGTCTATCAGTTCTAACGTACAGCACAGTTACATACAGATTGTATCAGTCTATCAGTTCTAACGTACAACACAGTTACATACAGATTGTACCAGTCTATCAGTTCTAACGTACCACACAGTTACATGCAGATTGTACCAGTCTATCAGTTCTAACGTACATGTACAACACAGTTACATACAGATTGTACCAGTCTATCAGTTCTAACGTTATACAGTTACATGCAGATTGTACCAGTCTATCAGTTCTAACGTACAACACAGTTACATACAGATTGTACCAGTCTATCAGTTCTAACGTACAACACAGTTGCATGCAGATTGTACCAGTCTATCAGTTCTAACGTACAACACAGTTACATACAGATTATTTGCCAGTCTATCAGTTCTAACGTACAACACAGTTACGCGTACAGGTGTACCAGTCTATCGAGTTCTAACGTACAACACAGTTACCTTACAGATTGTACCAGTCTATCAGTTCTAACGTACAACACAGTTACATACACGGTTGTACCAGTCTATCAGTTCTAACGTACAACACGGTTACATTACAGTTGTACCAGTCTATCGGTTCTAACGTACAACACCAGTTACATGCAGATTGGCCTGGTCTATCAGTTCTAACGTACAGCACAGTTACATACAGATTGTATCAGTCTATCAGTTCTAACGTACAACACAGTTACATACAGATTGTACCAGTCTATCAGTTCTAACGTACCACACACCTATAGATTCCACTGTCAGGTCTAACGTACCACAGGCTTGCATACAGACTCCACTATCGGATCTAACGTACAACACACTTATAGATTCCACTATCAAATCTAACGTACAACACACCTATAGATTCCACTGTCAGGTCTAACGTACCACAGGCTTGCATACAGACTCCACTATCGGATCTAACGTACAACACACTTATAGATTCCACTATCAAATCTAACGTACAACACACCTATAGATTCCACTGTCAGGTCTAACGTACCACATGCTTACATACAGACTCCACTATTAGATCTAACGTACAACACACTTATAGATTCCACTTTTAGGTGTAACGCACAACACAGTTACATACAAATTCCACTATAAGATCTAACGTACAACACACATACAAATTTCATTATCAGGTCTAACGTACAAACATTAACATACAAATTCAACTATCCAGTCTAACGTACAGCAGACAATTTAGCATTCCACTAACAGGCCTAACATACAACCCAGTTACAAATGGATTCCATTATCAGGTTTAACATACAACAGACTTATCTACAGATTCCACTGGAAGGCATAACGTACAACACAGTTACATACAGATTCCACTGTAAGTTCTAACGTACAGCACAGTTACATACATATTCCACTGTAAGTTCTAACGTACAGCACAGTTAAATACGGATTCCACTATCAGGTCCAACGTACAACAAACTTAGATACAGATTTCCCTATCACGTCCAACGTACAACAAACTTACATACAGATTCCACTGTAAGTTCTAACGTACAGCACAGTTACATACATATTCCACTGTAATTTCTAACGTACAGCACAGTTACATACAGATTCCACTGTAAGGCCTAATGTACAACACAGTTACATACATTTTCCACTGTAAGTTCTAACGTACAGCACAGTTAAATACGGATTCCACTATCAGGTCCAACGTACAACAAACTTAGATACAGATTTCCCTATCACGTCCAACGTACAACAAACTTACATACAGATTTCACTATCAGGCAATAACATACAACACAGTTACATACAGATTTCACTATCAGGCAATAACGTACAACAAACTTACATACAGATTTCACTATCAGGTCCAACGTACAACAAACTTACATACAGATTTCACTATCAGGCAATAACATACAACACAGTTACATACAGATTTCACTATCAGGCAATAACGTACAACAAACTTACATACAGATTTCACTATCAGGTCCAACGTACAACAAACTTACATACAGATTTCACTATCAGGCAATAACATACAACACAGTTACATACAGATTTCACTATCAGGCAATAACGTACAACAAACTTACATACAGATTTCACTATCAGGTCCAACGTACAACAAACTTACATACAGATTTCACTATCAGGCAATAACATACAACACAGTTACATACAGATTTCACTATCAGGCAATAACGTACAACAAACTTACATACAGATTTCACTATCAGGCAATAACATACAACACAGTTACATACAGATTTCACTATCAGGCAATAACGTACAACACAGTTACATACAAAATCCACTATCAGGTATAACGTACAGCGGACAAATTCGGAATTCACTGTAAGATCTAACATACAACACACATACAGATTGTCAGGCGTCATGTACGGCACAGTTACATACACATTCCATTTTAATTTATAATGTCCAGCATAATAAAACACAGATTCTACTTTGAGTTCCAACGTACAGTGAAATATATAACCACTATCAGTTCTAAATTACACAAAGTTGCATACAGTTACATACAGATTCCACTCCCAGTGCCAACGTACAATACACTTACGTACAGATTCCACCTCAAGTTTTAACGTACATTGCACAGTGAAATATAAATTACGCTATCAGGTTTAACGTACAACACAGTCGCATATAGATCTCACCATACGGTTTAAGGCACAACACCATTGCATACAGATTCCACCAAAACTTCTAACGTATAGTACAGTTACATACAGATTCCACCAAAACTTCTAACGTATAGTACAGTTACATACAGATTCCACCAAAACTTCTAACGTATAGTACAGTTACATACAGATTCCACCAAAACTTCTAACGTATAGTAGTTACATACAGATTCCACCAAACCTTCTAACGTATAGTACAGTTACATACAGATTCCACCAAACCTTCTAACGTATAGTAGTTACATACAGATTCCACCAAACCTTCTAACGTATAGTACAGTTACATACAGATTCCACCAAACCTTCTAACGTATAGTACAGTTACATACAGATTCCACCAAAACTTCTAACGTATAGTACAGTTACATACAGATTCCACCAAAACTTCTAACGTACCGGTATAGTACAGTTAAATATGGGCCTATTCATCATGTAAGGATTTCCCCACGATTTTTTTCCTGGTGAACTTAGTTCGTGACTGATGTAAACTTTACATAAATTTGCTCTGAAAACTGCTACAATATTTTCCAAATGTCAACATGAACAGCAATGCACAAAATCAGTTTCACGTATTTGTTTTTATATTTGATTCATTCGCATATTTCCACTGTGATCACTTATCATTCCAATGTAATGTTCCGGTGTAAAAAGACAAGTATTCGCTAGGTTGAAAGACAGCAACCGGACTTAATTCCTGGTGAAATAAATGTCCTTGTACAGATATTTCGGTCCTGTGTGGTGGCAAATCCATCCTGTAATGTATGAGAACATGTATATAAGGAAGCAAATGAACTACAAGTCCTTAACATTATATTTGACTAGCTAGACGACACAGATATTCATCAAACCACCATTAGATTCTCGTAGTATCTACACACAAAAGACGAGATGGGGAGTCCACACGCGGGGCATCATAAGAGAGACTAATTATGTACATTTCATATACTTAGTATGAAAATTCTGGCATCATCTTGTCTCCTGTGGTACACCAGTCAATTTTTGTTTTAAATCTGCTCGAACACAACACATTCATTTGAACTGCACATCAACGCCACATCATGTGTTTTAACCCGCGAGGTGGTGGCCAAAGAATTCTAGCTAGTTTAAAGTTACAGACTACGTGTCCATTACGTGTCCATTTTCTTTTGATATTGAGTATTCAAGCTAACATTCACGCTTTTCGCTAGCTTCACGAAATGTACATATATCTAATTGCAACCACCAAATGAGGAGTTGGAAACGGAGCTATCAATATTTGACACGTTAGAATAGGGGATAGTTATCCTCGACAAATTATTCATTTTTTCCTATTTTGATGCTTCAATTTAATCCTTTGGGGAATTTAAAGTTGAATTGCAATCTAATTAAAAACTCAGACTTAATAACCGCTCCTCTATCGGACATGTCGCTAATTAAGATCTGGGACACTCTGTATCTTAAATCTGTCGCGCATGTCGGACTGGCAACCAATCACAGTCCAATTTCAACGAGCGAATAGGTGCCTATCCGATTATTTCTGTAGTGAACGAGGCGCAGAAAAATCCAACCCAAGCGGCTGACGAAGTTCTTGCTCTCCATGAGTAATCACCGAATATTATTATTTGCTCGGATAGGCACCTATTCGCCCGTTGAAGTTGGACTGCGATTGATCGCCAATCTGACATGCGCGACAGATTTAAGATACAGATTGTCCCAGAGCTGAATTAGCAACATGTCCAATAGAGGAGCGGTCATTAAGTCTGAGTTTTAATCAGACTGAGTTGAATTGATAACCTTGGCGCAGAGATTTTTCGCTTCCTGTCAACCATGTTTGTTTGATTGTTCCGTTTAATAGACGGACCTGTATTTTCGCTTAAGGTCTGATTTGTAACCCATCGTTAGAGTATGTTCTACGTTGAACGAAATGATGTACAATTCATTATTGAAAATTATAAAATATTATTGACACTTAAATATCTATTGTTGCATTTCATTAAATAACCGTATCTCATGTTGCTATTATGTTGTATCAGAAGTCTGTCAAGCTAGGAGTATGACACTTAGCAATTGGGACCCACCGGCACGCCTCTCCAACACACAGCGGCCATGTGTGTCTCCCGCTGCCTAACGGCGAATAACACAGCTGTAGGAACTAACGTTTCATCCGATTACATTTTTGGGTTCAATTCCAAGCGAGCAACATACATGACTCCCAGCATTCAGCAAAATACAAGCGTCTAGTCCGTAATTCAATATTCAGCTGTCGTCAATTAAAGAATTTCCGCGTCCATAATCCAAAGACCTAATTCATATAATAACATTAGCACCAAATTAAAAGGATAAATCATGGTATACAAAAAACTAGGCTAATTTGCTGCAAGACAGAAGCGGTCAACAGTTTTCAATTATGCCAGCATGACATCATGATGTTCCAATAATATCAAATCCGTATCGCTGATCGGTATTCTTAATCCACATGATATACGTTGTAAAGTGCCCGTTTGAAGCCAGCTATTTTAAGCACCAAAGAACAACGAACCAGCGATGGCATATACATCACAGGTGTTATGTAATCAACGGGAGCTTGGGACGCCAGAAGACAAAGTCATTCTTCTAGTTTGATAGACTTCCGGTTGCATGAAATGACAAATATTGACCAGTAAAAGTTCTCCATTCTCAATCTCCTGGCCGGTATCACGGGTACCAAGTCGCCACCAGGCTTATGGCACTGATCTCACAAGACCTCATGATCAACTCGTCTACATGCATGACGTTTGGTGCAGCAAGCGGATGTCCCTGAACTCAGCTGAAGCATCCAAGCCGCATCTGTTTTTGTTTGCTTCTCAGAACATCAGGACAAAATCGAACATAGACCTATGAAATCGACCCAAAGGTCGGTGTGTGCAGCCCAATTACAAGCGTCTGGTCCGTCATTCATAATTCAGCCGTCGTCCATTATAGAATATCCGCGTCCATAATCCAAAGACATATTCCATATTGCATATAACAGTATTAGCACCAAATTCAAAAAGACAATCATAGTATACATAAAC
The DNA here is from genome assembly GCA_036873755.1 of Hanleya hanleyi. Lineage (NCBI taxonomy): Eukaryota > Metazoa > Mollusca > Polyplacophora > Lepidopleurida > Hanleyidae > Hanleya > Hanleya hanleyi. The sequence goes on from JAVTVY010011470.1 coordinate 48,437, forward strand.
ATAGGCTTGTTTCTTGCAAGAGAGAAGCGGTCAACAGTTTTCAGTGATGCCGGCAAGACATCATGATGTTCCAAAAATATCAAATCCGTATCGCTGATCAGTATTCTTAATCCATAATATTTGTTGTAAAGTCGTCATCTAAAGAATGATGTATCTCAGTCACGCTTTGATTGTGACTGTTCATATGAGTACCATGAGGATCTTGAAGTACATGGGTTCATACGGCCCCTAGCCCCGGGTTAAGCGGAATTAGACACAAGTTACGAAACGTAACGCCATAGATCTTGCACGCTACTCTCGTATTTTGCTATCAGCATGCGATATGTATCGCCGAATTTGAGAAACTTTGAGTGGAGGCGCTTGGTGGTGTAGCCCTGTTTATAAGATTCTGCAACAATGTATTGTGACGTTGATTACAATCGTCACATTTAACACAGGATCTAGCAAATGCTACAGGCGTGATATGTATACACCATATGCAGGTCCCACTGGAATATTACTGTCCAGAAAGGGATAGTTTACGATGTCGAAATTGTAATCATCTCTTTTGTCATACAATCGACCAGAGAAAAGGCCCGCTTCATTTTTATAGAGATCTAGTTCTAAATACGATGTGCATTTAGGGTTATCTGCCACAGCCAAAAAAGGTTTAACACATCCAGCGACCACTGACAATTCATCCTGTATTGAACGGCCACTTACAAACGATTCGGGTTTACATGTTCATGTATTACTCGTGAGTGTATCGAAACAGCACTCTGAACAGTGCGACAGCTTACACAAACCCCAGCATTATTATATGTATGTTCCCATGGCGATAGTGAAAAATCGTACTTCTCCCACACAGTAGTCCCCCTTGTAGGCATTTCCTCATGATTCCTTATACTTCTTAGCCAAGTCAGAATCAGTCCTATTCACAAAATTGACAGACTCTTACACTGTCGTATAAATTGTATCTCTAAATCATGTTGTTACAGTTAAATTTCCAGAAAGTTGCGCAATAGTGGCGTTACTGTTCATATCTAGCAAGCGTAAGCAATAACGTGCTCTTCTTCAAAGTGGACATGAGAGAGCACAACAACCAACGCATATCCGTATTTAGAGAATGAGCATAGAACAGGAGACCAGCGTGAAGGCAGTCTCATTTTAAATAAATGTAATCTTTCGCACTCTTCGAAAAACTGAAATGTACTGGGAGAGAGAGAGAATTAAGGTTTAACATCAACGACATTAAAGATAAGAACGGTAGCAAACTTTGGCAACACGGCATATAATATCCGGCTGGGCCTAGAAAACTTAGCACTTCAGACATAGACTAGGGGCCATTTCAATATCACGTGGTTTACATCTGCATTGTGTTCTGATGAACAGTCGATATCGAAGTGTGACTTAGGTACATGAGAAATCAACTTCGAAATTCATTTGGATAAAGGATAAATTGTCAATGTGATTTTATTGTTTGCACACATTCGGAATAGTTGCTAGCTATCATACGAAATACTTTTATGGACGATAGCTGGATATTGAATGTTGGATCTGCTGTCTGTCACGTTAGCCGACTCCAGCAAATTGAGGACAACTGCGACCTTCACGGGGTCGGAATTGATCCCTGTTCTGAAAACACGATGGTGTTGTACATCAGTGATCACGATACAACCCTCGTAAGTCAATAAGCATTTCAAACGTCAGTGGGGCATTGCACTGCAAATTACAGGACTTAGTTGAAAGAGCCACTTGTACGTAGAAAAACGGTTTCAAACCCCGATACTAAATCCAAGGTATAAACTAAGCAAGAACCCCAGAGTCCAGTTAATCGACCATCCAATGAAACAGATACACACATCTTGAACACACTTGAACACATCATACGATAATCAACACAAAATCGCACTGGCTCGTCATGCAAAACTAGATTAACCCTGAATACACTTGCATCGAATTATGTCTCAAAAGTCGATGGCCACATATTAGCGAAGTTTGCTTTGGCTATAACTCTTATTCGTAGAAACATAGCCAATGATACAATCATATGTTTTGACGTTCCAGACCAACAATAACAGCCATGTTGAGGTCACCACCGTCAAAGTTACGGTGGGCAATTTCTCTGACACAAACGTTGATGGGTAATTCGTTTTCAGATGAAGATTACTGAACATTGTGAATATCTTTGATTATTTGGCTTGAAGCCCTCAGGTAACGAATAAAGAGCTCTATGCAAACGAGGTGTACTGTTGGGTACACCGATTAGCATTTTGCCCGTGTTGTCTAAAATCTTAGAGAAACATACCCATTTTCATTTTAACTTGTATCTACAAGAAAATCGTCTGATTCATTCTAGCCAATCAGGTTTTCGGCATTTTCACTCGTGTCAAACTGCTTTGACCGATCTTGTGGATAACTGGTCTGTTGATATAGACAAAAAGAATTTAGTTGGTGTTATATTCATTGATCTTCGCAAAGCCTTTGATCTAATTTCACATGATATTTTACTGCAGAAGCTGAAGATCTATAACTGTACAAACTCGACTATAGAGTTGTTCATGTCTTATCTCACAGACCGTTACCAGCGTGTAAATTTTAAGGGCTCTGTTTCCGATCCATTACCATGCAAATCCGGAGTCCCGCAGGGTTCTATACTTGGCCCTTTATTTTTCTTATTATACATAAATGATCTACCCCTATATACCTCAGTCTGTAAAACTACAATGTTTGCTGACGACTCTACACTGTCTGCTTCCGGTAAATCGATTCCAGAAGTTGAAGTCAAATTACAAAATGGGGCAACTGAGGTTCAAAACTGGTGCCAAGATAATCAAATGGCCGTAAATACTACAAAAACGAAAAGCATGTTAGTGACTACACACCAAAAGCGTGTCTATCTGCCCCAATCTGAATTGTTCATTACTATTGGTGGTGATGTTATCGACTCTGTTACTGATGAAAAATTGCTCGGTATAACTATCAATCAAAACCTTTCATGGGAAAACCAGGTTGATATGTTTTGCAAGAAGATTGCTTCTAAATTGTTCTTGTTGAGAAAACTTAAAATGTTTTTGCCTATGTCTGCAAGAGTAACGTTTTTTAATTGTTTTATTCAACCACTGCTAAACTATTGTGTTAATATTTGGGGAAAGTGCACTGATTCTGATGTACACAGAATTGAGGTACTAAGAAAACGAGCTGCTCGGTTAATCTTAGATTGTGGTTTCGAAATTTCTACCACCGACTTATACAAGCGATTAAAGTGGCTTCCATTTAAACAGCACGTAATGTACAGCGAATGTGTCCTGGTGTACAGCAGCTTACACGGATCTGCTCCTACTTATTTAAAAGACAAGCTTATATTGTCTAAAAGTAGACAAACCCGATTTACTAGATCCTATGTAAATATAGATCAATTATATGTCCCATTCTCACGAACAGATTTTTATAAGAGAGCCTTCTCTGTCTCGGGCCCAGTGGCGTGGAATTTTCTGCCATCCCGTGTCAGAAACAGTCCATCTTTGGCTGTGTTTAAACACGAATGTTTTAAATACATTTACGAGGATGTTTTTGCCAAAACATGATCCTTATTGTGTTAGAATGTGAGCTCTATTTTTTATATCCTATACACTGTTTGTTATTATGATTGTTATAGCACTCGGCTCCCAGGAAGAGCATCGATAGATGATGGCTGACCGAGTTTTTATAAATAAAGCTTCTATTCTATTCTATTCTATTGGGTGCTCTGAGGAATTTATTATAATCGTATCGCCGTTACATTGAACATTCTTCGACAATTGTTGATGCTCAAATAGTTAGGTAAAACGGGAGATTTGTGACTGGTGATGTATTACGTTGTCGAACCCATTAAATTGTACAATACGGAGCCAATTTCTAGCCTCCAGAAAATTCCAGGCCCCGATTCCTTGTTGGACGTAGTGTCCATGATATGTATGCTAAAGTCGTCTCTTGTCGAGGACAGACAACTATTTACCTATAATCAATTATCTTCTGACGGATATTCTATGACAGTTCACTCTTGGGTGGAGTCTTTGAGTGGTCTAGCCAACAAATTAGTTATGCCCATACATCAGGATGTAATCTATGTATATCAAGTGTGTCCCATTTCAGGTATTCCATTCTTTGCTGAAAAGTTGCAGGTCCGTTGCAAAGCCCGAATGGCATTCTGATCCTCTCGTAATGGCTTTATCACTGATGATTGTTTATCCTCTCGTTGAAAGTATCCTTATCACAGGTCTGGAGAGGAGAATTTTTGTGTAATACCGAAGGCATCACAAGGCCTCTCCACCAAGGGAGGGGGGGATGTATTTTCCGTCGATGATTCAGCCTCCCAAATTGTGTATATATTTTTTACATATGAATTGGTTGATCTTTCCAGTCAGATTGAGATAACATATTCCACATCTACTCAACAAATTCATACCGGACATTCAGTAGCCAATGTTCATAAGCAATTTCTGCATCCATCACCAAGAAAAATATTCACATCACACTATTAGCTCTAAAGTTCAAAAATAACCATAAAATATTTATTAGAAACAAGTTTGCTCCTTGCAAGAGAGACGATTTCTATGATGCCAGAAAGACACTGATTTTTCTTTCATCTGTACAACTGAGCAGTAAAATTCAATCCAAATGAATTACGAAGATGTTTTAGACGTATAATCCATCTATCATACTTCGATTGTGAATGTCCATATGAGCATCATAAAGAGATTAAATGACACATTTTTTATTAACCATTTGGCCTTTCACCTTGGAGTGGAATTAGACCCGTTAGCTATTGAGACCACTCATGTGTGATATGTATCGCCAAACTTGGAATATACAAGTGTCCAGCCTGTCGTTCAATATTTAGCCTTCATCTATTAAAGAAATTCCGTGTAGAGAAACCAAAGACCTATTTCATATAACAGCATTAGCACCAAATTCAAAGAAAAACAATATACATAAACATAGGCAAGCTTCCTGAAAAGCAGTCATCAGTTTTCAGTGATGCTAAAAAATCATGTTCAAAACTATCAAATCCGTATCACTGATCAGTATTCTTAATACACGACTCACCGAGTAGTCATTATCTAGATAGAGAATGATGTATATATCAGTCACACTTTGATTGTATCTGTTCATATCAACACCAAGAGAATCTTGAAGTGCAGGAGTTCATGCGTCTCCTAACCCTGGGTTAAGCGGAATTAGACAAACATTACGAAATGTAACAGCATAGATCTTGCACGCTATGCTCGTATTTTACTATCAGCAAACGATATGTTGAGAAACTTTGAGTGGAAGTACCTGGTGTTATAGCCCTGTTTTATGAGCATTAAAATCGTCACAATGGCCAAAGGATTGACAGGGGCCCTTCAAAGAATTTGGCATCACACAAGAACAACACAATAGCAGAGAATAATTTTTATGTAAATTTATAAGAAAGTTTTTACACAAATCACCACAATTCTTGTTCCGCATACATACATCATGTGAAGTTCCACAGCATGGTAGAATGGTCGGCCGTCATCTTTCAGGTATTGGGAAAAGGATAATGCAGTTGATGCAGAGATCTGACCACCTCTCCCAAATGGCGTTTCTCACCTTGTCCATACTTGACCTAATATCGCAGCCAATAGACGATTACCAATGCCTCAAACATCATGTGGAAGTTCACATCATATTCCCAGATACTGTTGTAGAACACCACCAAACCCAAAGAATTGATAGTGCCAATATTCCATAAAAGTGTATGTATACCATAATTATACCTTTCTTCAAAATCAGTATTACATTCAACTCAAAAACAAACAGAACAAAACATTTAACACTCCTATATTTCACTTCAATGTTCAAACTGGCAAGGTCTGCCTGCCCTTTTTCCCTAAATATGTACCAATATATACCATATATAAGCATATATACCTAAGTCTGCCAGTTTGAGAAGTAAAGTGAGTCGTCACCGACACAAATCTGACTTTTGTACAAACCATCCCAACTTTCTGAACAGATATTTTCAACCAGTCTCCTGTATTAATGATTTATTTTCCATCTTCCGGGATGCAAATAATTAAGGAACTAGCTATAATTAGTGTGATTAAGGAATATAAGGTATTGTGGAAGGTGTGTGATCTCATTCAGGTTGTAATATGTACGAGGTTTTTACACGACACATGAACATGGAGACGAGAGAGTCCAATACACGTATATATAACATTCACATGTATGTATAGTCTATATGGTAATTCACTATTAATTCAATCACAGCAAGTGAATTTTCTCACCAATCAATCATGGGGAAGGGCAAATTTATTATAACAGGAAATTGATAAATGGTTCAAATTCATGAAGATAATCCAAGAATTCCTCTTTATATCATCGATATTAGTGGATGAGCAAATTAATTAGAACAAGTGACTGAATTGGGTGTGAATGAACTTTAATAAGGTGATTGAATTATTAGAGGATTTCACATCATTAAATCTCATTAATAACTCATCAAACAAAACATACAAAACATCCTTCACAGACTGGCTATAATCATTACTTCACAGACTGGCTATAATCATTACTTCACAGACTGGCTATAATCATTACTTCACAGACTGGCTATAATCATTACTTCACAGACTGGCTATAATCATTACTTCACAGACTGGCTATAATCAATACTTACAACATGCATTGCATAAAAAATGCGGCCATCCCTAGGTATTTAGGTTTAACATGTGTTCAAGGAAACCCGAAAATCAGTTTACAGGCTTGACAGAGTTACATTGTTATATGATGCAAAAGGCTGCTAGAGAAATTATTCCGCATTAATAAATGTAGCTTAAATATGAGAAAATATTACAACAAAGCTTCTACCAATACTGAATGATAAAGAGATGACTGTCAAGAAATTTCCAAAGAGAATTTATGATAGCAAAAACTGAAATATCTCAAAATCTAGTATTTTTCATGTTTTCTGACATGTCTGATAGGCAGAAAACAGGATTTCAGGTAATATAATTGAACAAACTTACTCTATAATTTTATTTTAACTTGAAATGTAGGTCATCTTCAAAAGGCTGTTTAGCGAGTCATCACCGACATTTAGTGGCATGTAGCCAGATGCATGCGAGAAGTAATTTCAGAAAGGTTACATATGTATAGGGATAGGGAGATCACGTGCCCTCTCTATACTACTACTCATCGCGCATGCGCAGTCGACCCATTCTACTATAGGGTGAAAGCCTGGCCCATGGAATCTCAGGTAGCGAAAACCCCAGACCTCTCACCCCAGCCTATCCCGCGTCACACCTATGCGAACCGCTGTGCTGTGAGTAAAGTGGAGGAGGAGGAGTCGTCGCTGTGCAGTGAGTAAAGTGGAGGAGGAGTAGGACACGCCACAGATTATACCAGGGAGATATGGTTTATGAACTTGAAACTAGTGTTTTGTGTTGTATTACCAGTCATTCTTGAATTCTTTTATTATTTGTCAAATAATAAAAGAATCATTAAACTTCGGATGTTCTGTTGTTCTGTGTAGGAACTCCTTGTCGTCTAAGAATTACTACATGTAAGTATTGATAAAAACTTTTGCTGAAATTTGTTCTAATAGAGCTACTAATGCAGGATAATACTTCTGGCTACCATTTTAAGCCCTATGATAAATCGCAACAAAGCTTGGGTTACAAAGACCTTAATTTCAGTAAATAATTCTAAGCTTACATGTACTTGCACCCAAATATATCAATAATTCTCATATATGTTGAAATATAAACATGTTAAACACAGTGTAATGTGTCACACACATATCCACAATTTGGCACCAAAAACAACATAGTGAACAAATCAATAAGTACATGTATATACAGGGTAACCTTACATTGTCTGTCTGCACGCCTCATCAATACCATTATTAACATTCACACCTGCATCTACTACATTCGTACACATCAAATTGTTATAGCAAGCCAAAGTCATTACCTCAAATTTCCAATAACAGAAATTATAATTTTCGATATCGGAATTAGAATTTCTGATATCAGGAATGACTGTCTCAATTTCTAACACAGAAAATCTTATTTCTGATATCGGAAATAGAATTTCCCCATCTGAAATTATATAATGGCTAAGTCCGCTTCCGTTTTCCATGATTCTATTTCCCATATCGGAAATTCGGAAAAAGCACTTCAAGATGCTATAAATTCTTCTTCTTCTGAGCACTTCTTTCATCAGTGTTAACTGAACACACAGCCTGAAAATAGGGCACCTATCACCCACCTCAGAAAATATAGCACAGGCCATGAGCTAACACATAATATCTGTATATGAAGAGGGGCCATCTCATTCTCATTTACACAACATTTATTAGAAATGTCAGGTGCTTATTTTCAGGCTTAAAACAATATATACATGATATATATCCCAGCGCAAAGTACACATATATAATCATGTGAGTATATAATACAATGAATAATAATATAAAGCACTATTAAAATGCTAAAAAAAAATACGCTTCTAGCCCTTCCGCTCCGGGGTTTCAGATGTGGGTGTGGTCTACAATAGGTGAGTTTGGTCATAACCTAGTTACTAATATAGTGTTAAGTTGACATGGAATAATCATGGGATTTGGAAAACTAGGTCATGGTCACTGATTTTCAACCAAGTTCTGGTCCATCACAAAGGTGAAAATAAATAGCAAAATTTGTCAATCTGATCACGGAGGCCTTGATTGAATGCTGCAGTGAGACTTTCCGTTTAACTGTTACGCTGCTGACTTCTTCTTTATGGTGCACTGCAAAAGTTCCCATTTTTACCATGTATTACACGATTACACCCGGGTTTTATGAGCGAAAATATCATTCATAGATGTGTGCCAAGATTTGCCTCACGTAGCAGCTGGTCCATAATGGTTCGGTCAACGTTTATTTGATTTCATTTGATGCCGAAATATATAAAATTGTCAGCGTAAATAAAATTTATTGGAAGAGACTGCAGTATTTTTGGTATAATTGCGGTCGGAAATGGCGAATTATGAGGAATTACAGCGGAAAATCTTGGTTTTCCAGCTGCCTTTCTCCCGGGTCTTTTCCAACTTTTCGTCCGCCATTTGTAGCGTGTGACGTCTCATTGGAAAGGGAATTCCTCATAGTTTCTGATTAGAGCCTTGAATTCGTCCGATGGCCAATCAAACAGACGATAACATCGAAAATAGGCAAGAGGTCTTTCCCCGTTTCTCTTGGTGACGCTACCGAACGATCGAGATATCGGTTCCTTGATTGGATAAGCGTGGTCCTGTGACCTAACATCGAAGCGATCATTGGCCAGAGACTTTTAACTGGGTCAAGCCGATCTAGAGAAGACGCCATTTTTCTGTAATCGCCAAGAATTACATGACGTTCAGGTCGACAGAAATGTAAAAATAAACTTCGTTGCGATGATTTCATGGTAATCCGCACTATGGAAATATAAAATGAGCTTCTGTACTTCAACTATACCAAAGAATCATATATTTTGTAAGGGTTTTCTGTAAGTATTTTATATTTTCTGAGCGGTTTCTTGACCGTGTTTTATGGAAAATCGCGGTAATTTTAATTATTTTTTATTTTTATTTCTTCCTCCCGACTTCGTTATTCCGAGACAGAATATGAAGTTTACATCCAGGAAATCAGGACAGACTTAGCTAACAATATATGTATGGTTTGTATTAGGTTTCATGCATGGTAAATTTGAAAATAGCGATCTTAGACAATGGTACGCGAAGGCCGACAAGTTCAGGGCCACGCTCCCGGGCCCACCGCAGTCTACACTGCGGCCACAATGCTGGGCCCGCCGCAGCGTAACAGTTAAACACTGGCAAACAGCACATTAACATATGCACAAAAAGCTACAGGTGTATGAAAGAGATCAGCTCTTTTTTTTAAATATCCACTTAGATTCGGCATAACAAAGAAGTCAAGTACGTTACAGATACTTGTGCTAACAAAGCCAACAAACAATTGGTGGGGACCTTCAGTGATGTTTTCAGTAAGACATAATATCTGTCTTCAATATTGGTGCCTTGTCAGGAAGGTCTATAATCTGCTCACCAATATTGGTGCCTGGTCAGGAAGGTCTATAATCTGCTCACCAATATTGGTGCCTGGTCAGGAATGTCTATAATCTGCTCACCAATATTACTGCCTGGTCAGGAAGGTCTATAATCTACTCACCAATATTGGTGCCTGGTCAGGAAGGTCTATAATCTTGCTC
>JAVTVY010011471.1:0-57070 GCA_036873755.1 Hanleya hanleyi
ATATATATGCTATTTTCAACCTTGGTTTGTAGCGTGTAACTCGTGGCCTAATGGATAACGTGTCTGCCTCTAGATAAAGCGACCCGGGTTCAATTCCCACTAGGACCCTTAACCTTCTGCCACTGTATGGAGAAACTGAGGGTTCCCCACTTGCCATTTAACATGGGCAAATAGATGGCGATATTGTCGGGGGCCCTGTACAGTCCATTGATGCTTGGGAAGGGCAGATAAAGGCTATCTATTCTCATGGAGAGGGCCGGACATTGCCGGAGAGGGCCGGACATTGCCGGAGATGACCGAACATTATATTACCGGAGATTCCCGGAGATTAAGACGCAGCGTATTTGAAGTCTGGACTACTTTGTGGAGGCGTGTTTCCGGAACCGGAAGCGACCGCAGCACCGCCGGAACCGGAAGCAAGCGTAACACCGAGGTAGAATACATGTCACGTGACCGGAAGTGCCGGAACTACTTTTGACCTTTGACCTCTGTGACGTCATGGATGACGTCATCTCATTTGCATAATTGCGACCCAATCGGTCTTTTATATATTACTTGGAGTATCGGACGTCATTATTCGGAGGTACATTTGTGTAAGTTTCAGATCGCAAAGCGCAGGTGTAATAAAAATAAAAATATGAGGGCTGAATTATCCCTATCCCTATTCCGGTTTGGAAGACCATGGAGATGTGTTGCTGGTGGCGAGCTAACAGGCGCGGCGGAGCGACTTGAATATTGGGGGGGGGCAAAGGGGGGTGGGACAGGGAGGGAGTGTCCCCCTTCCTCAGACGGGGGGGGGGGGGGGTCCTTCCCCGGAAAATTTGGGAATTTTAGACTTGATTTAACGCACTTTGGCGCTTCTCAGAACTTTGAAAGGGATAGCATATGTCGCAATAAAACCGACTCGTAAAAGTTAAAAAAAAAAATCAAATCGGCGTTCTTCAATGAAATTTCCCCCACGTTGCTTCGAAAATAACTCGCCGATGATATTTGTCAACTATACCCACCCACCCAAGTGAAAAGTACAGTATGAACACAACTTTAGACCGTTGTAAATATTCAACGAATAAGGGTATAGTGTTCTGGCATATTGATAGTATATACACAACAAGGAGGTCATCTTCACACAATTATTGTTTTTTATTTTCCGTAAGGCGTAGATACTTTTATGCCTGGAGACTGCAGTGTCCGGTGCTCAGTAAAGGTTATTTGTCGGCGAAATAGGCGGAGAGCTTTATAAACGCAAATTATTGAAGGACATTGTGCTGTTCGTTGATTAGACAGAACGAACTTCATGGAGAAGTTGAGACATGATCGCATATTCCAGTGTTTCAAATGTAAACACGGTCAATACTTTGAGCTTGTGTAGATGTGATCGGGGGGACGGGGGTACTCCCCCGGAAAATTTTGGAATTTCAGACGGTTTTCTTCACATATCTGACCCATTTCAAGGCACGTCAGTTAAAATTATTAGGGGGGCCAAAGTGGTCCTTGGCCCCCTCTCTTTTCATATTGGGGGGGGGGGGGGCGGGCCCCGCGCCCCCGGCTCCGCCGCGCCGGGCTAAGACCATATCAGATACGGTTACGCTACACCATGACTGCTGGACTAAATTTAAATTGGTGTTGAGCGGTGAGCTCGATGGTAAGGTCATCCACATGGAGAATGCCAACTACGTACACCGTGGGCCATGCTTCGCACGCCTGGGGCGTTACCAGAATCCCACCCGAAGCTTCACCCTAGACCCTGATCTATGGACGGCCTTGGAGAAAGTAGTGCCTATTGTGGACCAGCTGTTTACACCGGACGACCGGTCCGCCGTTCGGTTGGCCTGGCTCGTACTATTGAGGATGCATTGGCCGAGCCCAATGAGCAAATCATCAACCGCATCAAGGAGGAAGACGAGAGGGACTATCCGGTTCTCGCCTTTGTGACCTACAAAGATGTCCTGGATAAATTTAACACCCGTAGTCCACTGTCGGAAGACGACGAGGGAGGGAGGGAATTTGGCTTAATGTCACACTCAAGTTTGTTTCACTCATATGGTGACAGTCAGTGGAGGAAGTCGGAGTACCCGGAAAGAACCACCACCGGCAAGTAACTGACAAACTTTCACACATGGACCAACTGGGCTCGAACCCGTGCCGGTTCAGCGGTGTGAGGCTAGCGATCACCAGCGAAGCGCCTTAGACCACTCGGCCACCGTGGGTCCCGGAAGACGACGATGTCATAGATTACCCGGATATGCTCAGTCAACCCAGTGACAATCGCATCCATACAACGGAGACCGGTACGGCGTCAGAACCCAAATGAAAGCATCCAGAAAGGAGCTTTTACCCCAGCGCCAGATATTCACAGATAATATGAGATGTACGTTTCATGTTGCTATTCCATGATGCACCATATTGAAGGCTAATAAATAGCTGATTGTTTTAGGACTGTACTCACTTATCCTAAACCATGCGACGTGAAAAGTCCCGCTCACAGCTCGCCCGGAATCCAACCCCCACCGCGGCGGAGGACAATTTTACAACAGATCCCGACGTACTACCCATAGAAGTATTACCGATACAGGAAGCTGTGAGTACGATCTACCAACATCATTGACCTGCCATCCGCCACTGTTTTTCACCGCCATCGCCCTATATTGGACTTGTACAATTTTCGGTTAGAGGATAACACCCATCTCTCCCACTACGCCTATACCATTTTTGAGGACCAAGCCACAGCCTTCAAATTAAATCTCACCTTTGGGTATTTATTATGGCATAAGGAGACGGACCAGCTCCGTTACTTTTACCCCAGTCACAATACCCTCGTGTTCGACCAGCCCTTCACTAATACGGATCGTATGTCTCTGGACACGGCACTGGACCAACTAGAGACCTTGAATAGCTTGGAATGGGCCAGACAACAACGCCCCAACACCAAATGGCAGGTGGAGATGACGACGACTGTTACGTTTTACGTGACTAAAATGATCGACCACCCGATCCTTTGATCTCATGTCATGGGCTTTTCCTCCCTATAAATACGAGAGAGAGTCACATCTTGTGCCATGCACGTACTGACCATGACGGAGAATATAATACGGGCGTTTCTCAGCTTGACCCCCGAGGTCTTCCTGTATGTCTATGCGAATAAGGTCGATATCATGGAGGAGGGAGACATCTGTGGTGCGGACCCTACACAACCACGCCCGGCTCACACTTGTCTGTCCCGGGAGGGCTGGACCAAGTTCAAACAGGTGTTATCTGGTGAACTGGATGGCGACCTCACCCACGCGGCCCCTTTGCTCAATTGGCTCGGCTAGATGGGGGTACAGTGCATTTTACCCTTCACCCTGTTCTATGGTCCGCGTTGGAAGATGCCTTGGCGGATGTGGATCAAGTGCTTACGGAGGAAAAGCGGTCATCAGACGAGCTGGACTGGCCATTTGCCATGGACGATGTGCTGGCAGAAGCCAAAGAAAAAAATCAGAAAGAAACCCCGACCCTGGCCCAAGATATACCCGTTATAAATAAACGATAGGGCCGGGGTCCGTCATCATTTGTCACCATGAAGAGCTCGCCGGAGGTGCTGGACACGTTATTTTACAGTCCCGACAGTTAGGCAGCCTATAGTGCATTATCCGCCCTCTACCGAGCCGCTAAACCCCAGGGGATACAACGAGCCCAACGTACAACGAGCTGCCCGCCGCCATTTTTCACGGAACCGGGTCATCGGTGGTGGTATAGATGCCCAGTGTGAGGCCAATTTGGTCGATATGAGAGCCTTTGCCAAACACAACGATGGGAATCGGTATATCTTGACGTGCATCGATATTCTGTCAAAGGATGTGTGGGTGGTACCCATCCGAATGAAAACTGAGGAAAATCGTAGCTGCGTTCAAGGGCATCTTCAAGACGGGTCGCAAGCCGTTGTATTTGCACACCGACGAAGGCACGGAATCCTCAACAGACCCTTCCAACAGTTTCTGAAAGCCCAGAAGGTGTTCTTCTTTCACACGTACAACGAGATGAAAGGCATCCATTGTGGAAAGGTTCAATCGGACGTTCATAGTATAAATATTTCACCTATAAGAATACAAGGCGATACATCGATGTTTTCCCCCAGCTGGTAGCGGGTTACAATCGACCCTATCACCGGAGTTTTCAGAGAGCACCCATCACCATTACCAAAGGCAATGAGGCCCAAGTCCGGCATGTCTTGTACCTCATGCAACCCCAACAGCAACCGAAGGAGGTGTTCAAGGTCGAGGACCCTGTACGGATCCGTAAATTCAAGAGCAAGTCCCAGAAGAGTTACCTCCCAACTGCAGCGATGAGCATGAACACGGTGCTATGGACAAACATCAGCTGTCTCTGAACACAGTGTATCCCAAAACGCGCAAAGCGCAAGTGGGCTTTGTGGTGACATTGTAACCCTGCTGGGCATTTTATATGGGGGTGTGTTTTACGACGTAGCCTATCTCAACACTCTTCTCATCCCACCAAAGACACAACCACTAGCCATGAGTGCAGGTCAGACGAATGTACAAACCCCCTCCACGTTAGCACCCATCAAACCCGTGATCGAAACGAGCCCATTCATCACCACCACACCGAGTATACAGTCTAGGTCAACATGGAACTCCACACCAAGTATTGCAGTGCCCACTACGCCTGAAAACCCACAGTGAACGCCGTAACATACCAACAACGGTGACCAACGTTGATGCACCCACGACCCGGTTCACTCGTACCAAATTTACAAGAGCGGGTTACCACGACAGCAGATACACCTCCAACCATGGGCCCATTGGCAACATCCCTTCACCTGCCTCACTGCAGGACCGATGGGCTCAGGCAAAACACACTTCATCCAGAAACTCCTTCATTATGCCGACAACATGATTACACCACCCATTGCCCGGATCGTGTGGTGTTACGGAGAATAACAGCAATGCCCAACATCACGTTCGTGGAAGGTCTACTCATCCTGGCTGATTTAGAACCGGACACCTTGGTTGTCATGGATGATTTGGAACCGGACAACATGGTGGTCGCTGTCTGTGTGAAATCAGGCATAACGTCTTAAAAAGGAACGTACCACTGACTCCGGCTCAGAAGACCAAATTGGCCAAGCATAAGACAGGTCTCCGAACCCTGGTCCAGAAGCAAGTCCCGCGAGCACAGAAGAAGCAGATCTTACAGAAAGGCGGCTTTCTCGGTGCGATCTTAGCCTCGTTGGCCGCTTCCGTGTTAGGGCCAATATTGGGTGGAATCTTCGGCCGAAAATGAACCACACTAAAAATGGCTCTTGTGGACCCACGTCTGCTTCAATGCCTCCAATCGCCGTATCCGATCCCACCTACGGTGAAGACGATCAACACAATCGATCAGATTCTACAACGACCGGGGTTAAGCGACAGTAAGAAAGTACAGTACAATCAGACGCTTCAGCGGTAAATCACGTTCATGGACCAATACAAAAACCACTGAACCAAGGCCAGCGTCAGTCGCACAGACAGCACAACGCGTACCACCAACACCACTTGTCCCACAGCTTCCATTACCAGGTGTATCATCCACAGCCTCACAGTGGGTCGAAGACGAAGTCTTACATAGTGTACTCACTTCGTTCAGGAAACAAGCTGACCTGGTATTACAGCGAGTGAAAGACAATTCGAAAATGACCTGGAATGATTATGGCGAACTACTGGTACAGAACCAGGTGGTCCACGGTACCCACATGACGGATTTAGTGAATGACTTGATGCGTCATCACAGATCGCATACCGATCCTCAAGAGTGGGAGGTGTTTGCCCAAGGCAAAAACACGAAAGACATGCATGTACCACAGGAATTGGTAGGGAACCTCCAGCGCTGGGCCTGGATGCAGCGTAGAACAGCAATCGCCGGTACGCGCATCCCGCAAGTCACAACGACAGACTCGACCCCCACGGACTTGGGAAGCCGAGTGGGAACCGGAGTCACCACCCAAAACACCACAATCTTTAAAACACCACCCCTAAAACTACGTCCATCAAGATCTATGACACGTAGAAAGTCACTACGACGATCAGGACGCCGCGAACAAGCTCCCAAGGCCCGGGAACACTATTAAAACCAACAGCGGCAACAGGAAAGCTCAGTCGTCATGTTTTACCTCATCCTACCCAGTAATAGCTCGGCTGCGTTGTTTCCCAACAACAGCTTGGCCCATTATGTCACGCAGCTGCCCCATCCCTTACATCTCTGAACGTTGGGAGTGTGGCCTAGTGGATACCCAGTACCCGTATTCGTGGTACAACGTGCAACATGATACGATGTGGTACGAAGTCTTATACGAAGGCAACATCCTTAACTTCACTCTTCCCGAAGGCCAGTACCATACACCCAGGCGTTGCGTAACCTCATCACGAGCTCGAACCCTGTAGAAATCAATATCTTCCCGTTTGCGAACATGATCCAGATGGAGTACCACAAGTGGAACCACAAGTTCCTGATCATTCTCCAGACGAATTTGTCCGTACTTTTCAGCAAGACGTTGAAGGAGCTGTGTGCACTGGAGACGGATATGTCGGGCTCGGTCGGCTCTGGGGGGAAGACCATGCTGGATGTTAAGGATCAGGTCACACAGGGCTTTAACCACGTACTCTATCTACCAGTGCGACAAACTGACATCAGTACCATCACCAGTGAATTTGATTTGTGGACCGTCTCGCCCACACAGACCAGTGCTGACAAAGATTATGGGTGAAACAGGGCCCATCGAGTTTACCATCAGCAATGCAGATACGGCCTATGTGGGTTTAGCCCATACATACTTGTATGTGAAAGCCAATATCGTCAATGGGGATGGCTCCAGAATCGTCGACCATGCAACGGTGGGCCCGACGAATCTCTGGCTGCACTCTTTTTCAACAGGTGGATATTTTTCTCAGCGACAAACTCATCAGTGACTCGACCAACACGTACCCTTATGGAGCCTACATCGAAACTTTGTTGTATGGACGGGAGGCTAAAAAATCTCAGCTGACAGCCCCTTATTTCTACTGGGATTGACCCGAGCACACGGGGACGCAGAACAACAATGCGGGATGGAACAAACGGAAGGGTTTTACTGCAAACGGCAGCTCGGTCGATATCATCGGTCAACTGCAGACCTCTTCATGCAAGACCGGTACCTCTTGAACAAGATCCCCATCAAAATCCGACTGATACGGATGCCCTGACCTTCGCCTTGCTGGCCACTGACGTAGAGGGGCGTGTAGCTGACTATAAGATCATCATCCAAGACGCAGTCCTGTATGTCCGAAAAGTGAAACCAAATCCAGCCGTCCAACTGGGGCACCTCAAAGCCTTGGAAACAAAACCAAAGTGTTCTCTGTGCCTGCCGGGAATATGAGCCTGTTCCTGGGGGAACTGTCCAAGCGATTCATCCTGGCCTGTGTGGAGAATACCAATTTCAGCGGAGCCCACCCAGAGAACCCGTTCGACTTTAAACATTTCGGCATCAATTTTATGGGCCTGCATGTAGCCTTGACACCGAACTTTGGGCGCGGGAATCTCATTCCGGCCTATCAGAGCTTGTTTACAGCGACCGGTCAAATCAGCCAGGATGAAGGGAATATGATCAGTCGGGAGGACTATGCTAACGGATACACGTTCTGTTTCGATCTGACCCCTACCTTAGAGATCGACCATCAGCTTAACCAGGCAAGGCAACATACGGTTGGAAATCCACTTTGCACGAGCCCTCCGGAGCACCGTTAGTGTGATCCGCTACGCCGAGTTTGAAAAACATCATTCAAATGGACAAGGCACGCAACGTCCTGTGTGACTTTGCCACCTAACATGGATACAGACCAGATTACCACTTTGGTGGAGAATGAAACAGGGGCATGTATGGTCTTTCAAGGGGTGTTCGTCCGAGATGTATTCCCGTTAGACCGTGTGTATCCTGCCACATACGTCCTCAACACGGACCCGATGGATCATCCTGGTCAATATTGGGTGGCCCTGAACTTGACAGAACAGCAGGGCAAATACTTTGATTCGTACGGCTTGCCACCCCTCCATCCCGATTTAGCAGCCTTCATAGATGAAGGCACAGAGACGTGGTGTTGGAAAAGTCAAACGTTGCAAGGCCTGAGCAGTAACGTGTGCGGCCAGTACTGCCTGTTTTACCTCTACTACCATTGTCGAGGAAGAACGCTTCCCACCATCGTACAGATGTTTGACGAGTACCCCCAGGCCGAGGATCGAGATGTACTGGTGTACGACTGGGCCGCAGACCATTTCAATATACAAGCCCCATTCTGGGATTAAGTTCTAACCATTTCAATGTACAAGCCCCGTTCTGGGCTTCAGTTTTCACGTGGTTGTTCTCACGCTGTTGTTGTTATTTATTGTTGTTCTTGAATAAAAAACAAATGAGATCTCACCCAAAACCCTGACTTGTGTGTTTTCTGTACAATAGGTTGCGAGCATCATCATAAACAAGTGGCCATCAATGCCCAATGCTTGAACACCAGAAAACAAACCAATGCAAGAGCACTGCAGTAAAATAGAGAGCCAATGAAATCAGCCCACAGACCAAGTACATGTTTTGGTCTAGGTTAAGAGCAGCCAATCCTGCACAAACCTTTGACGAGGAAGGAAGATGGCAAGTTACAAGAGGAACAGGTGGAATTCGAGGTGCGGGTAAAGTCCAGGAAGACGACAAGAATGTCCAAGGCGGGTGTTCGACCACCGATGCAATGCCCAGGGGTGATATTGATAGAAAGCCGAGGCGGAGCAACACGAATTATGAGCATGTATAACCCCGAAAGAGTGAGGACCGCCTACCTGGACTGCGGGGGAGAGACCAGACCACCACCCGCCTAAGTACCGGTACTACTCAACATCACCCGGACAGTATGTCAGTTCATGTCTCCAATGGATCGTCTCTACACAGTGATATTGGTGCAATTCCCATGTCTCGAGTTCTCGGTATAGGACATGTGAACAAAAGGGGCGTAAGCTGATGATGTTGTCGGGGCCATGTTTGACAACGTGCATTCCGAGAGATTAACATTGGAGTAACTGAAGGAGATATGCAGTCGTAGTCAGGGGCAGACAACTCTTGTTACATTTTCCCGGGCATGTTAATTAACATTGAAGTAGCTGAAGGGCATATACAGTCGTATTCAGTGGCAGATAACTCTTGCTGGGCCTCAACGACAGGTTCCGAAAGGGCACGTAGACGCCTCTTGACTTTTTGAAAGGGCCTTAAAGGTCGTATTGACCTTGGAGAATTTTCACTATGACCTTTGTGACGTCACTTCCGATTCCGGTCATCTGACCGGAAGTGACTTTTGATCCCTGCGCATTCCCATTAGGAGCCAGCATAAGCCATCTTTACAAACGTCCACTCCCATACTCCTTTTCTACTGCACATGACTCCCCCCACGGCCCATTTGGACCAATATTAGCCCATCTAGACCCCAAAACATCCATTTCCTTGCATTTTGTCTACCGCGCATGCGCAAAATGATGACAGTTCCACACCATACCCATTCAGTCGGAGGTTCCTCCACGAGTGCTACACTATGACACCTCCCACGCCCACTCGTACCAATAGTGGACACCAAAACGTCCATGGTTTAGGGGTAAAGTCCGTGTTCCACTTTTTAGCCCACCATCACCAGATCGTGGGCTGTTCAAATCACTTTTCGTCCGTGGTCCGTCGTCAGTCAGTCCGTCCGTCCGTCCGTAAACAATTCTTGTTATCGCGATTTCCCAGGAACTACTTCATGGATCTTTCTCAAATTTGGTACACAGGTTCTCCTTGGGGTCTAGTTGTGCACGATTCCTTTTCTGGTCCGATTCGAAATCCACCATGGCCACCAGGCAGCCATCTTTGATTTTCCCATGAAACATTGTTATCGTCATTTCTCAGGAAGTACTGCATGGATCTTTCTCAAATTTGGTACACAGGTTCCCCTTGGCGTCTAGTTGTGCAAGACACCTTTTTCGATCCGATTAGATATCCAGTATCGCCACCAGGCGGCCATCTTAGATTTCCCCATGAAAATTTGTTATCGTCATTTCTCAGGAAGTACTGAAGTACTGGATCTTCCTCAAATTTGGTACACAGGTTCTCCTTGTGGTCCAGTTGTGCAAGATACTCATTTCGGTTCGATTCGAAAATCCAATATGGCCACCAGGCGGCCATTTTGAATTTCCCCTTGAAACTTTATCGTGAATTCTCAGGAACTACTGCATGGATCTTTGACAAATTTGGTACACAGGTTCCCCTTGTGGTCTAGTTGTGCAAGATACCTTTTCTAGTTCGATTCCAAAATCCAATATGGCCACCAGGCGGCCATCTTAGGTTCCCCATGAAACTTTGTTATTGCGATTTCTCAGGAACTGCTGCATGGATCTTTCTCAAATTTGGTACACAGGTTCTCCTTGGGGTCTAGTTGTGCAAGATATCTTTTCTGGTTGGATTCGAAAATCGAATATGGCCACCAGGTGGCCATCTTGGATTTCCCCATGAAACTTTATCGTGATTTCTCAGGAAATACTTCATGGATCTTTATCAAATTTGGTACGCAGGTTCCCCTTGGGGTCTAGTTATGCAAGATACCTTTTGCAGTCCGATTCGAAAATCAAATATGGCCACCAGGCGGCCATCTTGGATTTCCCAATGAAACTTTATCGTGATTTCTCAGGAAGTACTGCATGGATCTTTCTTAAATTTGGTACACAGGTTCCCTTTGTGGTCCAGTTGTGCAACATACCTTTTTTGGTTCGATTCCAAAATCCAATATGGCCACCAGGCGGCTATCTTAGATTCCCCATGAAACTTTGTTATTGCGATTTCTCAGGAACTGCTGCATGGATCTTTCTCAAATTTGGTACACAGGTTCTCCTTGGGGTGTAATTGTGCAAGATACCTTTTCTGGTTCGATTCGAAAATCGAATATGGCCATCAGGTGGCCGTCATGGATTTCCCGATGAAACTTTATCGTGATTTCTCAGGAAGTACTTCATGGATCTTTCTCAAATTTGGTACGTAGGTTCCCCTTGAGGTCTAGTTGTGTAAGATACCTTTTGCAGTCCGATTCGAAAATCAAATATGGCCACCAGGCGGCCATCTTGGATTTCCCAATGAAACTTTGTTATCGTGATTTCTCAGGAAGTACTGCATGAATCTTTCTTAAATTTGATACACAGGTTCCCTTTGTGGTCCAGTTGTGCAAGATACCTTTTTGGTTCGATTCGAAAATACAATATGGCCGCCAGGTGGCCATCTTGAATTTCCCCTTAAAACATCTTTATCGTGAATTCTCAGGAACTACCTCATGGATCTTTCTGAAATTTGGTACACAGGTCCTACATGGGGCCTAGTTGTGCAAGATACCTTTTTTTGGTCGGATTCGAAACTCCCAAGTTACGCTTCAAATTAATACGGTATTCCCGAGTTGCGACGTTCCATCGCAAGAGTCGGCGGATCAAACGGTGGGGCATATTCTATATATTGACTATAGAGAATATCCGTACCTTCACCTTCTATACCAAGGAGTTAAAATGATTCCGAATTAAAATGTATTTCTTCAAATTTTAAATCAGTTTACTTTAGTCCATGCCGTTGCAAGTGAACTGCCCCACCGTTTCGTCTGCCGACGGGTCGACTACACGAAGGGACGTCACTCTTGTGACACATCGTCACAACTCGAGAGCAGTAGACTAATGCATGTTTCGATCCAAGGGAGATAATCAACATTCAGATACTTTCAAAGTTTCAACATTACTGCTCGGACCGGATCCCTTCCGTATTAAGTTTTGTACCATCTTACTATTTTCGAGCATGGTATCTTAAAAGAGATATCTCAAACTAGCCCAGTAAACAGAACAGAATTAGCATTCGTTCCTAATTATAAAATCTTAAGTATGTTTCATAGCTCATGCCAAAGTGTAAAAGAGATTTGTCTTCGCTTGCAGTACCCAATGATGACACGTGCAAAAACATACTACAAAATGAAGACGAAGGATCCTCCGGACATTCACTTTTCAGATTAACTTTGCTCATTTCACTTGTACTATAACAACCGACATCAAGTACAGTTTCTAGAAATCTTGAAACTCCTGAAACTTAGAAAGATAATATCCTGGTGCTTTCCAGTGTCCTTTTTCGATCTTTTTCGCTCAAATTCGAAATTCTGCAAACAAAATTACAAATCAATCATTTTTTCTTAGTAACAATGGAGAAAAAGATCCTCTTGTCATTACAAGCGTCTGGTCCGTCATTCATAATTCAGCCGTTATCCATTAGAGACTATCCGCGTCCATAACCCAAAGACCTATTCCATATAACAGAATTAGCACCAAATTCAAAACGGCAATCATAGTATACATAAACATAGGCTTGTTTCCTGCATTATCTTACAATTATCGGACAATGGTGGGCGCCAAGATCCTTCAGGATCTCGGTATATTTTTGGGACAAATCCTAATTTTACATGCAACCCTGCTGATGCCACCATACCCACTTCCCTGGATGATTCCCATGGTTTAGGTGTAGAGTCCGCGTTCCGCTTTTCATATGTTCAAACCCAATCCTAAATTTATATACGCCCCCTAACCCACCTTGCCTCTCTCGGCAGACCCTATCCACTGGGGACCGATATTAGCCCCTCTAGGCCGGGTTTTCCTTATTTTAAGTGTAAAGTCCGTGTTCCGCTTTTTATATATTCAAACCCAATCCTAAATTAACGTACACCCCACTAACCCACCCTGCCTCTCTCGGCAGAGCCCAATCCACTGTGGACCAATATTAGCCCCTCTAGAACTGGTTGATAGGGGTTTCCCCTATTTTAGGGGTAAAGTCCGTGTTCTGCTTTTTATATGTTCAAACCCAATCCTAATTTTAGATACACCCACTAACCCACCCTGCCGGTAGGTTCCGATCCGCTGGGAAGCCATATTAGTCCCTCTAGACCTGGATTTTTCCTATTTTAGGGGTAAAGTCCATGTTTCCGGATTTTATTTGTTCAAACCAAATTCGAATTTTACATGCACCCACCCATGACTTGATCGCCCTGGATGAGCGCTTCCCCTTTTCGCGCTGAAAACTGACCTGACTGACATATTGCGTTCGTGTGCAAACATGAGCTAATAAGCACAGTTCACCCTGTCTCAATGCGCATGCGTCAATCCCATGATGCAATTCGTTCTCCGCTTTTTTACTTTGGCCCGCCATTGTAAAGACGTCTGTAAACAAAGCTGCAGTGAAAATCGAATGATTTACGTTACAAAGACGGATCTCTATCGTCTGCAAGACTACAAGCCATCAGAATTTCAGTTGGGAAGTTTTACTTGCTAGTATTTACGATAATTATGGCCTCAATGTTCTGTAGCGTCTATGGAAAGTCCAAGTCAACGCCCAACCTGCATTCCATTTGCATTGCCTGTCACGGCCATATTGTTTGCGATAGTACCCATAGATGCCAAGAATGTCAGCAATGGCGCGATGATTCTTTCGAAGTTTT
Organism: Hanleya hanleyi; assembly: GCA_036873755.1. Taxonomy (NCBI): domain Eukaryota; kingdom Metazoa; phylum Mollusca; class Polyplacophora; order Lepidopleurida; family Hanleyidae; genus Hanleya; species Hanleya hanleyi. Next base: position 13,524 of record JAVTVY010011471.1, read on the forward strand.
GACTGGGTCGTGTTGGGTTCCCTTCCTCCTGGTTGGGAGTAGAGACATGGTTTATGACTCCGCCTTCTCGTTTTCCGAAGACGGCGAAGAAGGTCTTTGCTTACTAAAAGCCTTGTGCCTAGCACGGGTACCTTTCCCTCTGATCTTTCCACAGGAAATAAGAAGAAGAAGCCGGTAAAGTTATTGCAGCTTCCGGTTGTGATGCCACATCCGCTTGGCCTAACGGTTGAACCACCGATGAGAAGTCAGGGGTCTGTGAATCGTCACTCAAATGAGGATTCTGATGGTGATCAGGATCCAGACAGACGTTCGTATTCTGAGGTACTTGACACTCTATATGAGTTGTACCCGAATATGACACGGCCCCGCCTCCGACTTCCTCTCGCCTGCAAACTATGGCAGAGGCTCCGTTAACTTTTACCAGGCAGACGTGGTCATTACCTGCATCAAACGCAATACATGGTTTATGCTCCGTTCTAGATACGGTTTTGGCCCAGCCCAAAACACAGCAGGAACGTCTCGCAAGAACGAGTAGACGTCCGCTCTTCAGGCAAGGCTCTGCTTCGGCACCGTTTCCGGTAGAGAAGCCTTCCTCTTGAGCTTATGGTATCCACGCATCTCCGTTTGACTTCAAGGCCGCTGAACCGGAACCAGAATTCGCTGACATATGCTATGGCAATAAGGTTCCGGTCAAGGTCACGGTCCCGCTATCTGGAAAGCAGGCTTCGACTCTCGAAGAAGCTGCGCGACAGGGGGTAGCCATTGCCTCGCACATGGATTGGTTTCTTACCGCTATATCTACTGTGCTAGGCAGCTCTGAGCTGCAATTACTAGCAGACCTGCAGAATGTGACAGCTAAGGCTAATGCTGACGCATTAGCTCTGTCTGCGTTCAATGCGGCGATGCTAGTTCACATGAGATGCCAATCCTACCTGTCATCGGTTGTGAACTATGCTCCTGATGTAGTCATCCGCACTTTAAAGGATCAATCGCCAGCATCTGCGCTGTTGTTTAACGGGATTATCCCGTCTCTTAGGGACCAAGCAGAAAAGGCTAAGCCTCCTATCCCAAGAGGTGGTGGTTTGGGGACTAAGCGAGTGTCTAACGATACTTCCGGTCCACCAACCAAACTGTCCAAATCTTACCTTACTGACAGAGTAATGCACTCACCCGACCTCCCCGGTTGAGTCTTTACGACGTGTCGTAAGAAGTGGAGAACGAATTGCATCATGGGATTGACGCATGCGCATTGGGACAGGCTGAACTGTGCTATTTTTAGATTTTTACTTATTAGCTCACGTTTGCACACGAACGCAATATGTCAGTAAGGTAAGTTTTAGCTTAAAAATGTAAAAAATTCTTATAAATTTTTGATTTTGACACATCCCTTGATCCTTTTGGACCAATAATGGCCTACTTCGACTCCAAAACGTTCATTCCCATGCCCCTTTTTTACTGCGCATGCGCGGAATGGCGTCAGTTCCACGTCACACCCGTCCAGTCGGATGCTCCCTCACGCGTGCTCGACAATGATACCTCGACCCAATCGGAACACTATGGGTCTACCTAGACCCCAAAACGTCCACCTCGAGATGCCTGCCCAGTGCGCATTCGCACAGTAACTTTTCAACAAAGTTTCAACCAGTGGCTTCGCAACCCTTCCCATCGTGTTCTACGTAGTGAGACGAAGAAAACCAGATGCCACACCCAATACCGCAAATGTCCATGAGTGGGTTTCCCATTATGTTAAACATTGCATACCGCAAATGTCCATGCGTGGGTTCCCGATTGGGCCTACACCCTAGCGGTATGGTGATCTGCCCTCTATATTTTCAATCTTGCCTAGTATGGGATGACTCGTGGTGTAGTGGATAGCGTGTCCGCTTTTAGAGGGAGCAAACCGGGTTCGACTCCAGCTGGGACCAGGGGCTTCCCCTTCTCTCGCTGTTTGGCGACCACTTGCCATTTATGCTGGGCATAGTGCTGGCGATATTGTCGGGGACCATGATTGATGACGTGCATTCCGGGAGATTAACATCGGAATTCACTGGGGTATCTTGACTTCGATTACCTACCAGATATTCCCGGAGATGACCGGACATTATATTACCGGACATTGCCGAAGATTGCCGGACATTCCCGGAGAATGAAGCGACAACCCGCGTATCACTCGACACAATCTCGGACAATGTAGGACATTAGAACCTCGATCCGCACTGGTAGGAATCCATATTGGCATCCATATTGAAAGAATAATATCACGCGGAAAGTCCGAAGGGCGCATGCCAGCTGTATGACTTCCGTTACCATGGACACTGATGGAGATTAGCTCAAGAAGAAAAACCGAGAGAAACACCTCAAATTAGAAGAGATTCTTCCCGGGTAGAATGAAGGGAATGTCCATTTCATTTGGATATATATTTTATCTCCCGATAAGAGAGAAATACAAACGAGGACTATGTGAGGGGAAACACATCCTACAGCATGTGATGTGCCTCACGTGCGGCGGATCACGGTTTACAGCTGAGAGCTGTAAAATCCTTCCACCATTAATACGCGAGGTATTATGACTTCACGGAATAAGCCGAGCAGTCGCGAATGCCCGCGTATCTGAAGTCCCGTTGACATGGGACTACTTTCTGTCCGCGGAGGCTTCGTGGTCAGGTTTTCTTGATCTGCTGCAAGTAAAATTGGATCTTGAGGTCCACTGACCTCCCGCGGATTGACACCAGGTGGCGCTGTTGACCTATTTGTGATGTCACATCTTGACCTCAAAAACTTTGCATATGACCTCTGTGACGTAAACGGGAAATTGGGTCATATTGACCTTTGACCGCTGATGCATCACTTCCGGTTCCGGGCACGTGACCGGAAGTGACCTTTGACCCCTGCGCACCATTATTAATATCCGGTATCGTGCGCATGCGCAGGAGGTCAAAGGTAACTTCCGGTCACGTGACCGGAACCGGAAGTGATGCATCATGAGATGAGTGCACTTAGGTCAAAGGTCAATATGACTCAATTTCACGTTTCTATACTACTTAAATGCCCAGAAAATTAGTACTTCAACGATTTTCATATCAATTTTTACCCCTATTTTGTTTCTCTCATGTTTGACTTAGATAAAGTTACTCCCATCGATGTCAAGCCGAGTTACTACAGTTTTCATTTTTTTTCTACCATACCCTGATCTCCATGACATATCATCTCTTTTTCTGTGTCATGGGAGTCAGGTTAAAGTAGATAGTTATAAACTGTAGTAACTCGACTTGACAATACATCGATGGGAATAACTTTATTTTAGTCAAGATGAGAGAAAAAAATATAGGGAAAAATCGATATGAAAAAAAAAATTATATTCATTAATTTTGAATAATCTATCATCCATTATCCCACAGGTGAGCCATATTACCTGTGACAGTCCAATATACTTTCATGAGAGTTTCTGACCGAGACATACTTCGGTTGATAAGCTATAGGCCTATGTATTGCAGGTTTGTTTTTTTTGCACATTGCATTTTGTTTTCCGGTATAAAAAGCTCGTTAGAGAAAATGTTGTACTATTTGCTGTACACCGACGTAAAATAAAATTAATCTTATCTTCTCATCATACCGGTACGCTAAATTTAGTTTTCTCCAGTAGGCCTATATTGGTCTACTTCCAATGAATATAGGCCTATTTTCCCTTCGCAATCCCTATCCCAATGACACAAAGTAATTTTTACCTCCGTCGATCAGACGGAGGTCCAGGAGCGCAACGTGATATCTCCCGCCAAATAATTGTCATATGGGGAACCCACGACTCGTGTGATTTCCAATAGGGATTGCTATGGTTCCCGACGAAATTTTGAAAAGTTTCTGGACACAATTGAATGCTTACGTCACAAAAGGTGTGTATCCTTTGCAGTGCTTCCACCGGGTCTCTTAATTCGAGGGTACTAAATTCGCGCGTGTACTTATAGCTTCGCGCTGGTACAGATGGCCGGTATGCGACGAAGACAAACCTGCGCTTTCATAAAAAGTAAATTTTCACGAAAGAAAAACTCGCATTCCGGATAGTATAATTGGAAACTTCCACGAGAATCTCTGAATCGGCAAAAAGATAAAGGACGAGTGTCATTCACCAGGATGCGAGTCGGAAGTGAGAAGTCAAATTCAAAGTCAGAGGTCAAAAACGTAAAACTCCGAAGAACTCTCCCGGCTTTTTCTTTTCTTTTTTTGAGTTGGGGGGGGGGGGGGGGAGATAGCGACTGGAAAAATATATCTTCCCATGCTTCAATCGTTATCTGTGAATCCGATCAACAACCTAGCCAGACAATCTGTCAAAATTTATCCGTCGTCTGGGTATGGTTGAAGGGTAATCGGAAGCTCGGACTGTGATACAGGCAAAAACTGTTGCTGTTGTAGTCTAGAAAAATAACTGGCATGCACTCTATGGAGAAGGGCCTCGTGAGGCACAAAGTGCAATTTTGTTGTTGTTTATCTGCAAATCCGCTCATCTCGATGGGTATAGATCTTCACTGGTTCTCACAGTTGCCTGGCCTGTGTTATATTCGGTGGTCGAAGTCTACGTATAGTTTTTTTCAATAAATTATGGAAATTAATACAAACATATATACAGATATTTTTTTAAATAGATTTTTTTATAAGTGTATTTCTCTTTCATCTTAGGCTCAATTAAAGTCATTCTTTAAAATGTGAAGCCGAGTTAATACAGTTTTTAATTATCTACCAAACCCTGTCCTCTATGACATAGAACCATTATTTTACCATTGTTATATTTATTGTTATGTTGGTATATGGTGAATAAATATCAATCAATTAATCAATCAATAAAAGAGAAGTTGGGAATAGAACCGCTCAACACAGTCATTTCTAAACATCAAGTTGTACATAAGTATTTTTACTTACTCTGTACAAGCTGAGGGCATTTTTGTGGCTTTTGAAAATTTTGAGATTTTTGCGTGTCTGTCCATATTTAACTAAGCGACGTCCAAGCGAGCTAATGTACGCGCGTTATATTCATATCAAATATGGTGCGGCTTGTGTTCAATGAGGCTTGGAATGTTTATACAATTAATTTTCTTCTCACTGTTACACAATGAAATTAAGTTTCAAATCATTTGATTCATCTCTTCGATGTAGATTGTTATGTTTCATTCGAGGAAATAATTTTAAAAGATACATATGACATTTTCTAACTTTATGGCTGGAGTTGTATCACAAAGAGCAAACGGCGTAAACATGCTTTCCCATCTCACCCACGCTCATATGGGTATCGATCGTTCCTATTCGAGGACACACTAACTGATGACCTAGTTCAGAGCCAGTGATTTGCTCGCCCTCCACCCCATTGGATATCAGTTGATTCCTAAGGAAATAAACATTACACATGTAATGACCACCTGCCGAGTGATACATGTGTGAATCGGTCAGACATTTCCAAGGATGCCAAATTCTAACTTAAAACAACCATGCCGGATTTCATTGCTTCACTGAGAATAATTGGATCTAACTTTTACAAAGCCTGCAGCTCCCAATAGCTCCTGGATCTAGAACACATAAATGAAGGGACCTAGTTTATTGGTGCTATGGCAAAAATATCATGTAGAATGGGATTGTGTGGATAATATCCTTGGAAGTTGAAGTCCTGCTGCATGCTTCACAAACATCATCAAAAGTGAAAATTATCTCCCTTGACCAGGTAAGGACTTGAATGTGTGTCTAAAATGATTTAGCTTCTAGAAACAGACTTCATTTCAAATTTTAATTCCAATTCTGCTACATGTACATGTATAAAATACATACAGAATGAACTGCATACATAATAACACAAAGAACAGGTATATGTATCTCATTACATTCTTATTCAAAGATCAATACCTGGGTAATATTACAACAATACCATGGCGTTATATATTGTTATGATTGACTTAACTTTAGCTGCTGAAGATATTTCCAATTTGAGATCAATGAATAATCATACTAGATTTCATAACTTCATTTATTTTCACAATAAGCAACATAATCGAGATTAGCAAGTGAAGTTTTAAAACATAATATAATAAACAGCATGGGTCTCCTTCAGTTTATTGTAGACAAAAATACCCATGAATATATGTTACCATGATTCAGTCATGATATTACCTGTAATATATTGATGGCGACAAGGTATAAACATAATTATTTGATAGTATTACTAATTGTATGTTGTTTATGATTAACATGAACTTTTTATTTGCTGCGTGGAATTCAGTCATTTGTTCCATAGGGGCAATATTCTCATCAGTCATCACCATTCAATGTGAATGTGATACATATACAAGTCCATGGTCATTGATACAGTAAGGTGAAGGCGAAGGTGACCTGTAACACCAGTATACAAAATTATACCGAGCGCATTGAATCCTCATCATATGATGTTGAGACAGATCAGAACGAAGTGTCGGTAAAATCAGGTGTGTTTTGAAGAGCATTCTCTCATCAGTGATGATGCTATACTGTACACATACAAAATATGAAGTGTTGATGTGTTGGGCCTATAGCACAAAATCACAAGCAAGTTGGTACAACAACTAGGCACACGGTGTCTCATTTCTGCCGCTAACGTGTCGATTTGGGTGAGGGGATCCTCTCAGGGGGAGGTGGGGGTGGGATGGGGCCTAATGTCTCAAGCACTTTTCCAGGTTTTCCATCAATATACTCTATTCCATACCCCAATATTTCAAGCACGTCAAATCAAACAAAAATTATTTGCTGGGAATGTGACTTTCACATGCCTGTCTGGACATGCTAGTGAGGAACCCTCAATCCCAGATTAATTACCATTGATGAAGCTAACGTCCAACAAATGCAAAATTGAGCTTGGCATCCGGCCGTATGTTATTCAGTGATGTATTACGCTACGGACCCTGTTGCCTCGACGGAGGTCTTTGCGCTCATCCAGCGCTTGTTGTTTTAAAATGTTACCAAAGTTCGATGAGTGCAAAACAATTTTGAAGAGCTGTTCAGCCCGCACGAACAGCCAATGTAAACAGAGACCAGTCTATCAATGCTGTGACGTCATCCAGGTGAGAATATACCAAGTGTATCTTCAGCCATTGAAGAGTTAGTGCAAAGGCGGGATTCAGGTGAGTAACCGGGTTGTAATGGTCAAGCTCCACATGTTTTGCAGTCGTTGGTGATTATATAGAATTTTCTGTTTTATAGATCCTACGATTAGTGGTTATCAAGAGATGCGAAGTATATACAACCCCGTTTGATATATTGTGCGCGGGACACGTTTTCAAAATTAGATATTTCGAAGTGCAGATGATGATGTCCGTACATTACCGGTTAGTATCTTGAGACGGCTAGCCGAGTTAGTGGTCACTTGAGTTGGTCTAGTCATTTCCGTATGGACATACTCTTCTTCCCGAATACTGATCTTATGAGTAACTACAACTGAAAATAGGGAATTGCGTTAATGAATTAATGTGAAAGTTACAGGTATGATAGCTTGTACCAGGTATGAAAGTGCATTCCATTTTTTTTTTTAAATTTAGTTACCGGTACACAATTATTTATATTCATTTATATTAAGAGCCTTATAATGTAGTATTGTTCATCTGTCTAATAATTAAGACTGTCTTGAATCAGCTGGACTCTATTTTCAGAGCAATTTCAGTAAACTTGAATATAACCCCAATGTAGTCCTGCAACAACAATGCTACCACAGATTGGGTTGAATTTGAAACAATGTTGTGAAGTAGTGCGACATTTGCTGCAATATTTTGTTACCACATTGTATATTTATATTGATACAGAATTATATATTTAATATCTTTAATATTGATACATTATTGAAATAAAGTGGCTTATTGCTACATGTATTACAATTGTAAAGGAAAAGCCAAGAAGATTATGTTGACATCCACAATTTACCCTGTTTTAAAATTTGTGCCATTTTCTTTCTATTTGTAGAGTAAGAAGGCAAAATAAAGTGAAGAAGAAGAACAAAGATTGAAGGTCCCACTATAGCCCTTGGTGGAGAGGCAAGTGAGAACCCACGAGACCAGATTGAAAGCCAAGAATTCCCCTCAGTTACCATCATGAAGATGGGGAAGAAATGTACACAGATTGTTCTCGTGGCTTTTAATGTTATATGTTTTGTAAGTACTCCTGCACAAGTCTAGATTCAAGACTCGTGTAATCATACCAAGTTCGATCATCCGACGTCCATGTCATAGAAGAATTTCTAAATGATTGTCTAAATAGGTCAATGACTCAGGTTTAAGGTTCCAGTGTGTTATCAATTTTACCAACATTTGTTGTGTATGGGCTATAATGAGATATTACAGAGCCAGATCAGGGAATTCCCCTATGTGACTCACAAAAATCCTGTTCTTTTTGACAACTAAAGTGAATTGGCAAATTTTGTGCTTCATTAATTAAAAAGGTTAAATCTTCGTATTCAGTGCATGCTATTGTTAAAAAATGAAAAGGTTTAAAATAAAAGTTCATTTGAATATAATAATAATTACAGACTAACTTCTAATTCTCCAAAGACATCCAAATCCATTCAGTGAATTTCATTTCTTTATATGCACATCTAATAATACGAATGGAAAGATACAATGATACAGACCTACAACTGGCACAATGTGGAAGCCATAAACTGTTGTTCATGCGTTGTGGTATTGCCACCAAGGGGCGAGCTTTCATGGGCGTGGCAAGAGTGGGCGTGGTTACTATTGCCACGAGGTGCGGAGGCACAGTGCGGGGCCCATTCTAGAGTTAACATTCAGACGTACAGCACGAAAATTTTATTAAAACTTTTGTGCAAAATTCGAAAGTGTAAATGGGGGGGGGGCAGACCTAAGGTCACTTTGATGATGCCAGAATCAGAATCATATTTTATTGCGCTAATATGCCACAGGGGCAAATGGCAAATGAACTAATGCCAGAGGAACTTACAGATGTATCAATCAGAGGGCTGGATATCATTATTGCATTAGTATTGTTTGGATGAAATTTTATACCTACAGAGATTGAAATGGTATACATGTAAAATATATGCTATTATATCATAGATTCATTAATAATCTGCCTAGAGCTTTTCCAGAGTTTTTTTTTTGGCCATAAACGAATGCACGAATAAATACTCTTCCTATCCAATTCGTGTATTGGGATTGGTACATGTACTGGCATTGTAGGCAATGTAAGGGTAGCATGAATGACCAAGTTAATGTGAAAACTAAGTATTTTGTACACCGAGTTATCTGATGAAATTACTTTTCATACTTCTGTAGTTGAGAAATGGCTTGCTGATACAAATTTCTCGTTTTCTAACAATTTATACTTCCAAAATTGTTTCCCAAATTAAACATCTCAGCACCATAATCCTTGACCTCTGCCATATATAATCTTGTCTATACTTTCAGATATTAGGAGGAATAATTTTAGGTATAGGTATATGGACAGCTGTAGATCGTGTGTTTCTCTCTGAGATCATCGGTACGTACCTGTACTCTGCAGCATCCTACCTTCTCATCGCTACAGGAGCAGTCATCCTTATTGTCTCCTTCCTGGGCGGGTTTGGTGCATGTACACAGATAAGATGTATGCTTATATCAGTAAGTATAATTTGTCTCCTTCCTGCAATTTGGGGCTATAGAAATATTTCTCATCCAGAAGATTTTTTGTCTTTGTTATTCACTGAATCACCTTAATCATGTTAATGTAGCTCACATATATTGTTGTATGAAAGCCTGATTTGGTCTTGGGTACCATAGTGGGGGGGCACTTTTCTGTCTTCTTTCAGAGCATCTTCCTGCATTCTTAGAAATTTCCTTATTGGTACTTCAATGAAATAGTGCAGTGGACCCTATTTATCACAACATTCATTATAACAGAATATTCATTCTAAAAATGAAGTTAACAATGTACCGTGATACACCCATTCTCTGTTCATTGTAACAGTAAATTCATTACAATGTAAATATACCCAAAACAAATGTGGCATCAGTTATATCGACGGTTATTTTTTTGGAACAGGTGAATCCTCCCACCTCCCTCTTGCCAGGCCTCATCTAAATAAACAAAAATGAGCAACTTCAGGAAGGTTTATTTATGCCTACAGTATAACCAGTCTATAATGCCACTATTGGGTATTGGGAGTAAAATTTGATAATCTTATAGATTTTTGGCAAAATGGTTGAAATAATATACATTCATTCATTTGGGGGACACCATAGCTTCAGCCATCAGAATCAGCCATATATTTATGCACTTATAATATATTACCAGTAATGACTATACTGTATATATTTCTTTGTTGGACCTATTATTTATGGGATAAATATATATATAATGCCACTCAAATGAATATTTGTATTTTTTGTTTCAGTATTTTGCTTTGCTGGTCATAATATTTCTGTGCTTGGTGATTGCCTCTATTTTAGCAGTTGTCTTCAGAGGGGAGGTAAGTGATACATGATGTCCCACACCTTCCAAACTCTGCCATGGAGTAGGGGTACTCCAAATGTTCATTAATACAACATTTTGCTGTGATTGAGTAGCTAAGACATTTCTCCATTGATTGATTTCAGTGATCATTGTAGAACCGATGACCGCTCCAATGGTTTAAATCTGTTTTCATTTACTGAAAACTATTTTGATTATCAGAGGTATGGTACACTCAGACCCCAATATGAATCAAAGATATGGTCAAAACATTTATGCTGCTGACCCCATCAGGGGTCAAAATGTTCACATGTCCCATTTATTTGTCCCAGACAGGTAGAAATAATAGGTGCCTGTCACATGAGCAAAATTATTTTCAAATTTGATTGATAAAATTACACAAAAATGTAAAGCCTATATCAAGTTGTATTTGGGGATATGTACAGCATATCACGTTGGGCACACCAGTTCTCGTCAGATCACCAATGTTGAGCAACGTTGAGCTCGGTCAATACTTGGATGGGTACGTGACCAGGTGCTGTACTGGCTGGGCTGATCAGTGTCCATGATAATAGGAACTGTGGACACTCTCATGTTCTGGCAATTGTAGGCATCATAGAGATATGACTGAAAAAAATGTTGAAAATGACGTTAAATCCTACTCACTCACTAGAAATATCACCAATTCATATTCTAGGCATATTCATTGTTCAAATTATTTTGATTTTTTTTACGGGGCTATGTAGACCCGTAGGGACTAATGGTCCTGTATTGTAGTCAGGAAAAACTTGAGCACATCTGGTACCGTTGCCAGGGTGACTGGTTGTTTATTTAACTGCTTTAGGCTTTGAGAGGAAGAGCACAAGTTATTAAGCTACTGCAGATAGTTTGGTCAACTATTTTGGCTAGATTTTGTTTCACCTGTTCTATATTAGTGAAGTTAAATATTTTCTGCTATTCTTATATATGTTCATATGTCATTTTCACAGAGATTTCCTGCTTTAGAGCATGAATACAAAATGGATACTATTCAGAGGTGACAGAGAGTTTTCCTGAAAGGATGTCATAAATCGCTGGTTGATAAAAACTTTATTTAGAACACTTAACATATACAGAAGAAAATAGTTTAAGGCAGACTTATATGTTTGCCATGTTGGCAAGAAATTCTAATTTTCTAGGCTTGCATTCTTGCAGAAATTGTATACAGGGTATGTAACTTAGGGCTAACACACAAACATCCCCTCCACCAGACCCTCTATACCATTTAGAACATAGACACATGCATAACACATGCATCATGACCTAGGTCAACGGCTTGATTCACTTAGCTGATAGGGTCAATTGATAGGATCAAACTTCAAGTCATTATGTTTAGATAGCAGTAAGCTACATGTACAAGTCTGCATACAACCATTGTAAGAAGTTATAACCTTCCAAACTAGGGATGTATTGGCAGGTGAAGGTACATGTAAATAATATGATGCCATGAGAGGATACATCCCAGTCCATCTAACCATGAGGATTTTACATTGTATCTCAATATTCATCTTTTGCCATTTAGTGCTGAAGGATATGCTTTCTATAATCTGAAAAAAAAGTAAAAATATTTTACAAATATTGGTAACATGCAGAGAAGACATTATTTACCATTTCATCAGGTTGGTTTCATAATAAATGTCTGTCCCATCAGTCACAAGTTATTTTTTTAAATATATGTATGTGTACAATTACACTAATGCACTATAGATCTTTATTGAGAGAAATAGGCGAGACTACAAATTGTACGGCTATTCGCCATGGAACTGAACATCAAAGAGTTAATGGAATTATTCCATCGGCCTATTTTACATTTAAATAGCCCCGTGTCAGTGCCTAAGGCTCTAGTTCATGCTTATTCTTTATTGTAATAATATGTATCTGTTTGATGAAACATCAGTCAAGGATCATAAATTCAGTTCTTAACCGTGAATTTGCTCAGGTGTCTTGTCTGAAGATACAGGTGGACATTTTTTCTACCCGTCAACGAGGACAGTACATTTGTTAAAACATTTCAACCTCTGACATTTCAACCTACAAAGCCAATTTAGTGATCTGAAATTGCATCTTCTACACGAGGATCAGTTGTATCAAAATGTTGGATTTTCTAAGGATCATAGTTGTCATTCCACTGAAATCTAAGGATTCTTTTACAGATTGAAACATCGATGAAGACGACGATGCGAGATACATTGTTAAACAAGTATGGTTATGATGTTTATACAAACGATGACAATGCAGCAATAACAAAGTCCTGGGATGAAACTCAGTTAAGGGTAAGTATATTCTAGATTATATATTCATTTGTCACAATCATGAGAATTATATCCATGTGAGATTATATATCCATTGTCAACATGATGAGAATATCCATGAGATGTCTGGTCATATACATGTATTTTCAATCACTCATATTTATTCACATACAAATGAGTCAGAATAATGGAATACCTTTACATAGATTGCAGAAACTTTTCGAAGCCCAAATGAGTGAGTGGAGTAAGAAATAATTTGTCCTAATGTATGTACATGCAGGTCTTTAAATACGTTGTGTGCGCCACTTTTAGATTTTTGGTTTGTTGACTTGTTTTGTTGGCATTCATACTGAAGTCAAGAATTTTGTTTGATCATTGCTGCGTAGCTGAAATATTGCTGAATGCATTGTTAAAATTAATTCTCTCGCTCTCCTCTTCATGACATGTTATGACAGGATTGTCTGATTGCAGTCCTTTTCAAGACTGGATTGTTTGATTGTTGTTCTTTTCAGAACAGGATTATTTGAATGTCCTCTTCATGTCAGAATTGTTTGATTGTTGTTCGCTTCATGACATGTTTGTTTGAATGTTGTGCTTTATGATGGGATTGTTTGATTGCTGTCGTCTTCGTGACAGGATTGTTTCAATGCGGTCCTCTTCATGACAGGATTGTTTGATTGCTGGCCTCTCCGTGTCAGGATTGTTTGATTGCTGGCCTCTCCGTGACAGGATTGTTTGATTGCTGGCCTTTCCATGACAGGATTGTTTGAATGCTGGCCTCTCCATGACGGGACTGTTTGATTGCTGGCCTCCCCGTGACAGGATTGTTTGATTGCTGGTCTCTCGTGACAGGATTGTTTCATTGCTGGCCTCTCCGTGACAGGATTGTTTCATTTGCTGGCCTCCCCACGACAGGATTGTTTGATTGCTGGCCTCCCCGCGACAGGATTGTTTGATTGCTGGCCTTTCCATGACAGGATTGTTTGATTGCTGGCCTCCCCGTGACAGGATTGTTTGATTGCTGGCCTCTCCATGACAGGATTGTTTGATTGTTGTTCGCTTCATGACATGATTATTTGGATGTTGTGCTTTATGACAGGATTGTTTGATTGCTGTCCTCTCCATGACAGAATTGTTTGATTGCTGGCCTCTCCATGACAGGATTGTTTGATTGCTAGCCTCTCCGTGACAGGATTGTTTGATTGCTGGCCTCTCCGTGACAGGATTGTTGCGTGAGGTAGTTAACCAATCGTGGTTAGTATGAGGAATCTGGTTATATCCGAGCTATTACGGCACAGCGATTGGGTAACCAGATAAAGCGCCCCCTTACGACCAAGAGGCGCGAACTTGGCGATGTGAATCAACGGGGGAACAAGAAGAGAAGGGACGCCAGTGATACAAGCTGAATAGTATGAGCGTACTCCAGGACAGGATTGTTTGATTGCTAGCCTCTCCGGGACAGGATTGTTTGCTTGCTGGCCTCTCCAGGACAGGATTGTTTGATTGCTAGCCTCTCTGTGACAGGATTGTTCGATTGCTGGCCTCTCCGTGACAGGATTGTTCAATGCGGGAGTTGCACAATACAGGGTTCCGGCCTTGGCCGGTAGGATCGCCTTTGTCAGAATTGTTTGATTGTTGTTCGCTTCATGACATGTTTGTTTGAATGTTGTGCTTTATGATGGGATTGTTTGATTGCTGTCGTCTTCGTGACAGGATTGTTTCAATGCGGTCCTCTTCAGAACTTTAGAACTTTTTTATTGACACATCAACGCAGTCAGCAGACTGGTAATATAGTCATACAAATAAGAACAACAAGTTGCCAAACATGACAAGATGAATACAAGAGGAATAAAAGCAATATTCACATGACGCAAAGCTGACATAATTCAATAACCTTAGGCCCTATCAATCTGACACATGTATATATACTATTAGCTTGATATGATCCAGGATTGTTTGATTGCTGGCCTCTCCGTGTCAGGATTGTTTGATTGCTGGCCTCTCCGTGACAGGATTGTTTGATTGCTGGCCTTTCCATGACAGGATTGTTTGATTGCTGGCCTCTCCATGACGGGACTGTTTGATTGCTGGCCTCCCCGTGACAGGATTGTTTGATTGCTGGTCTCTCCGTGACAGGATTGTTTCATTGCTGGCCTCTCCGTGACAGGATTGTTTCATTGCTGGCCTCCCCACGACAGGATTGTTTGATTGCTGGCCTCCCCGCGACAGGATTGTTTGATTGCTGGCCTTTCCATGACAGGATTGTTTGATTGCTGGCCTCCCCGTGACAGGATTGTTTGATTGCTGGCCTCTCCATGACAGGATTGTTTGATTGTTGTTCGCTTCATGACATGATTATTTGGATGTTGTGCTTTATGACAGGATTGTTTGATTGCTGTCCTCTCCATGACAGAATTGTTTGATTGCTGGCCTCTCCATGACAGGATTGTTTGATTGCTAGCCTCTCCGTGACAGGATTGTTTGATTGCTGGCCTCTCCGTGACAGGATTGTTCGATTGCTGGCCTCTCCAGGACAGGATTGTTTGATTGCTGGCCTCTCCGGGACAGGATTGTTTGATTGCTAGCCTCTCCGTGACAGGATTGTTCGATTGCTGGCCTCTCCGTTGTTTGATTGCTGGCCTCTCCAGGACAGGATTGTTTGATTGCTGGCCTCTCCGGGACAGGATTGTTTGATTGCTAGCCTCTCCGTGACAGGATTGTTTGATTGCTAGCCTCTCCGTGACAGGATTGTTTGATTGCTGGCCTCTCCGTGACAGGATTGTTTGATTGCTGGCCTCTCCAGGACAGGATTGTTTGATTGCTAGCCTCTCCGTGACAGGATTGTTCGATTGCTGGCCTCTCCAGGACAGGATTGTTTGATTGCTGGCCTCTCCAGGACAGGATTGTTTGATTGCTAGCCTCTCCGTGACAGGATTGTTTGATTGCTGGCCTCTCCAGGACAGGATTGTTTGATTGCTAGCCTCTCCGTGACAGGATTGTTCGATTGCTGGCCTCTCCGTGACAGGATTGTTTGATTGCTGGCCTCTCCAGGACAGGATTGTTTGATTGCTGGCCACTCCGTGACAGGATTGTTTGATTGCTGGCCTCTCCAAGACAGGATTGTTTGATTGCTGGCCTCTCCGTGACAGGATTGTTTGATTGCTGGCCTCTCTAGGACTACGCTGATAAACAGCTTGTATCACTGACGTCCCTGCTCTCCTTGTTCCCCCCGCTGATTCACATCGCCAAGTTCGCGCCTCTTGGCCGTAAGGGGGCGCTCTGCATGAGCCAACCACCAATGACCAATGAAAAATACTCTTACGGAAGAGTCTTGGCAATATGAGTTGTCTCCCTTTTCAAACGTTCATATGTCGTTAACGGCAAACTGATCAATAAACGGACGGCAAAACAGCTCTAATTACGTTAATTTCTGAGTTAAGAGTGAACAGATTTTTGGATAACTTCCTCCATTGTTTAGTAAGGTTCGTCAACTGATTGCAAACATTTGTTCACTGATACCTTCAAATAATTAACAAATAAATCCCTGTAAATGTTATTAATATCCCACTGATAAGACCACGCTTTATCGTCATGAGTATATAAGGAGATCAAGCTGCATAGAATAGTAACGTGAAAACACCGTTCAATTGTTTCAGATTTTGAATTGACTGTTGACTGTTAATAAAGCCTGGGAAAAGTTCCTTTGAGAGATGCGGTTAGAGGGCGTGTCGCTGACAAAATATTGGCATGGCTTCCACATTACGTGAGAGTAGTGCTCTCACTATCATGAAGGCATGACGTAATTTCGGTCACGTGAGGTAGTTAACCAATCGTGGTTAGTATGAGGAATCTGGTTATATCCGAGCTATTACGGCACAGCGATTGGGTAACCAGATAAAGCGCCCCCTTACGACCAAGAGGCGCGAACTTGGCGATGTGAATCAACGGGGGAACAAGAAGAGAAGGGACGCCAGTGATACAAGCTGAATAGTATGAGCGTACTCCAGGACAGGATTGTTTGATTGCTAGCCTCTCCGGGACAGGATTGTTTGCTTGCTGGCCTCTCCAGGACAGGATTGTTTGATTGCTAGCCTCTCTGTGACAGGATTGTTCGATTGCTGGCCTCTCCGTGACAGGATTGTTCAATGCGGGAGTTGCACAATACAGGGTTCCGGCCTTGGCCGGTAGGATCGCCTTTGTCTTTATTTCCGTTTCATACCACTTCTGTCGTCTGCTAGGCACAGCTGAGTGGACTGGCTGATCGTTTCGCTTGGACGCGTAGCGGGCGATAACTCTCCGTAATAGCCACCGCCCAGCCGCCAGGATCGCGGCGAACGAAATTTACGGTTTATCGCGAAAAAGCAGCCGACATGGAAATTGATACGAAAATAGCAGCGACTGCGTGTTTGCATTAAGGTATGTGGTTGATTTATATGATTTTAAGTTCAATACTTGATATAATCGATAGAAACCTGTCGTAGTTTATTCGATTGTGCCGCCATACACGTTAGCAATTGTGAAAGACAAATATACCGAATATAAAACAGGCCCGCGGGATGACTGAAATAGTATGAAAACTAAAAGACGTCATTATTTCTATACGGACGTTTACCTGGATACAAAATAAATGAGTTATGTTCACAGCAGTCATATACCTTTGTCATAATCATTCTTTGCGGGTGCGTTATCTCGCGAAGTCTGAAGTGAAAAACAAAAGGGCTTAATAGCCATTCGCAGATAATAGCGATCCTGGCGGGTGGGCGGTGTTTCTTACAGAGAGTTATCACCCGCTACGCGTCCAAGCGAAACGATCAGCCAGCCCACTCAGCTGTGTCTAGCAGACGATAGAAGTGGTATGAAACGGAAATAAAGACAAAGGCGATCCTAGCGGCCAAGGCCGGAACCCTGTATTGTGCAACTCCCGCATTGCTGGCCTCTCCAGGACAGGATTGTGTGATTGTTGTCATAACAGGATTGTTTGATTGCTGTTCTCTCCATGACAGGATTGTTGTCCTCCTGACAGGATGGTTTGATTGCTGTCCTCTCCATGACAGGTTTGTTCGATTGCTGTTCTCTCCATGACAGGATTGTTGTTCTCTCCATGACAGGATTGTTGTTGTCTCCATGATAGGATTGTTTGATTGTTGTCCTCTCCTCGACAGGATTGTTGTTCTCTCCATGACAGGATTGTATGATGCTTGTCCTCATGACAGAATTGTTTGATTGCTGGCCTTTTCATGACAGGATTGTTTGATTGCTGGCCTCTCCATTACAGGATTGTTTGATTGTTGTCCTCCTCATGACAGAATTGTTTGATTGCTGGCCTTTTCATGACAGGATTGTTTGATTGCTGGCCTCTCCAGGACAGGATTGTTTGGATGTTGATCTCATCATGACAGGATTGTTTGATTGCTGGCCTATCCAGGACAGGATTGTTTGATTGTTGTCCTCCTGACAGGATTTTTTGATTGCTGTTTTCTCCATGACAGGATTGTTTGGATGTTGATCTATTCATGACAGGATTGTTTGATTGTTGGCCTCTCCATGGCAGGATTCTTTGATTGCTGTCCTCCGCATGACAGGATTCTTTGATTGTTGTCCTCATGACGGGATTCTTTGATTGCTGGCCTCTCCATGACCGGATTCTTTGATTGTTGTCCTCATGACGGGATTCTTTGATTGCTGTCCTCCCCATGACCGGATTCTTTGATTGTTGTCCTCATGACGGGATTCTTTGATTGCTGGCCTCTCCATGACCGGATTGTTTGGATGTTGGCCTCTCCATGACCGGATTCTTTGATTGCTGTCCTCCCCATGACAGGATTCTTTGATTGTTGTCCTCATGACAGGATTCTTTGATTGCTGGCCTCTCCATGACCGGATTCTTTGATTGCTGTCCTCCCCATGACAGGATTCTTTGATTGTTGTCCTCATGGCAGGATTCTTTGATTGCTGGCCTCTCCATGACCGGATTGTTTGGATGTTGGCCTCTCCATGACCGGATTCTTTGATTGCTGTCCTCCCCATGACAGGATTCTTTGATTGTTGTCCTCATGGCAGAATTCTTTGATTGCTGGCCTCTCCATGACCGGATTGTTTGGATGTTGGCCTCTCCATGACCGGATTCTTTGATTGCTGTCCTCCCCATGACAGGATTCTTTGATTGTTGTCCTCATGGCAGGATTCTTTGATTGCTGGCCTCTCCATGACCGGATTGTTTGGATGTTGGCCTCTCCATGACCGGATTCTTTGATTGCTGTCCTCCCCATGACAGGATTCTTTGATTGTTGTCCTCATGGCAGGATTCTTTGATTGCTGGCCTCTCCATGACCGGATTGTTTGGATGTTGGCCTCTCCATGACCGGATTGTTTGGATGTTGGCCTCTCCATGACCGGATTCTTTGATTGCTGTCCTCCCCATGACAGGATTCTTTGATTGTTGTCCTCATGGCAGGATTCTTTGATTGCTGGCCTCTCCATGACCGGATTCTTTGATTGTTGTCCTCATGACGGGATTCTTTGATTGCTGGCCTCTCCATGACCGGATTGTTTGGATGTTGGCCTCTCCATGACCGGATTCTTTGATTGCTGTCCTCCCCATGACAGGATTCTTTGATTGTTGTCCTCATGGCAGAATTCTTTGATTGCTGGCCTCTCCATGACCGGATTGTTTGGATGTTGGCCTCTCCATGACCGGATTCTTTGATTGCTGTCCTCCCCATGACAGGATTCTTTGATTGTTGTCCTCATGGCAGGATTCTTTGATTGCTGGCCTCTCCATGACCGGATTGTTTGGATGTTGGCCTCTCCATGACCGGATTCTTTGATTGCTGTCCTCCCCATGACAGGATTCTTTGATTGTTGTCCTCATGGCAGGATTCTTTGATTGCTGGCCTCTCCATGACCGGATTCTTTGATTGTTGTCCTCATGACGGGATTCTTTGATTGCTGGCCTCTCCATGACCGGATTGTTTGGATGTTGGCCTCTCCATGACCGGATTCTTTGATTGCTGTCCTCCCCATGACAGGATTCTTTGATTGTTGTCCTCATGACAGGATTCTTTGATTGCTGGCCTCTCCATGACCGGATTGTTTGGATGTTGGCCTCTCCATGACCGGATTCTTTGATTGCTGTCTTCCCCATGACAGGATTCTTTGATTGTTGTCTGACAGGATTCTTTGATTGCTGGCCTCTCCTTGACCGGATTGTTTGGATGTTGATCTCTTTTACAAGATTATCTTCAGGACGGGAATGTCCAAATTCTCTTCATGGTCGGATTGTTTGAGTTTGAATGCTGTGATGTTGATGAGCAGATCATTGATGTCTGGATCATTGATGTGATACTCTAGATCATGGTGATGTTGGCATATGATTTCTGTATTCTATTTCAGTTTGAATGTTGTGCTGTTGATGACAATATGGATTGGGACTACAGAGTGTACAGACAATCAAACTGGTTCACACAAACACAAATACAAAGTAAGACTGTGTTTTCAGCTTGGAAATGTCTAATTTTATTTCAAAAACCATTTGTGACATTATTCAAATGCTTATCAAATTGCCTATAAACTTATCAATTTTCTCAGGATGAATTAATTCGATCTAAATAATAAAGATACAGTGGAGTAAAGTAGTTAGCTAGTCCATTTGGATATTTTTAACTGAGGGATGTAGTCATCTATGATGTAATATTATTACAGCCAAGCCCGAGGAGCGTTTGTTTGTCCCAGCCTCATGTTGTCGGCGGGTTTCAATACAAGGGTCATATAGGTATTCAGATCTGAATAGATGTCAACGGCCGGGCTTGCCTATTCCACCCAGGGGAGATTCTAGTTTTGGAGAAAACACAGCGTTCAACCTTAAGGTAAGAATATAAATTATTCTAATGCATGTATATATCGTGGAAACAAAAGTATCTTCTAATTCTGTTAAACTTACGATAATTACCCATCTACAAAATCACTTGTTTTATATGTTAAAATCTTTACATCAAAGCTTCTCTGGTAATTTCGAATTTTCAGCTAAAATCGAAAGGTTCTTTAGCAGTGCCAATTCTAACCCCTGCTTTTTTCCATTATTTAATCATCTTGGGTGAATGTTTTTATTATATTAGTGAAATGAACCTTTCACTTGGGGGGGGCTTAATACTGCGTTTAATTTCTATAATTGTCTGTGTGTTGTAGGGGTGTTTCAATACAGGTTATGACTTGGTGATGGAGCAGGCTGGTATTCTATTAGCTATTGGATTCACATTTGCTGCCTGTTTGGCGAGTATATTTTATCTGTTTCAAAAACAATCCTATTAATAAATTTCCAGAAATCTTCACTTTTTCCAGAGAATAAAGTCCTTCGTTTTGGTCCAATTAGTTCATCATATGCGTTGTGGAAGTGGGTGCCTGTAAAGCATCTGTGGAATGGACTCTTGATTGGCAAAAGATTATATACCTTGTGTACTATATGAAGATTGTCACCCACCACAGGCGTCCGTTAATTCCATTACACATTTCTTGTCCGATCAATAACTCGAGAAGTATTGAACCGATTGTCTTCAGACTTGTAGAGTGATTTGACATTGATGAGAGGACAGTTGGGATTGCTTTTCAGTTGCCTGCGTAATCTAAGATGGCCGCCATTTAATAGCCATCTTGGATTTCAGCAGTTGTATCTTTGCACATTTCTTGTCCAACCAATAACTCAAGAACTAGTCAACTGATCGACTTCAAACTTGAAGATTGTCTTGATATCAGTGAGAGGATCATGGTTGGGATTACTTTTCAGTTATCTTTGTAATCCATCTTGGATTGTCAGCAGTTGGATCTTCACACATTTCTTTTCCGACCAATAACTCGTTAACTTTTAAACCGATCGACTTCAAACTTGGAGTGTGCCTTGACATCGGTGAGAGAACTGTTGGGATTGCTTTTTAGTTACCTGTGTAATCCAAGATGGCCACCATCAGCCTTCTTGCGTTGTCGGATCTTTACACATTTTTTGTACAACCAATAACTGGAGAACCATTGAACCGATCATCTTCAAACTTGCAGATTGTCTCGACATCGGTGCGAGGACAATTGGGATTGCTTTTCGGTTACCTGCGTAATCCAAGATGGTTGTCATGCAGCCATCTTGTATTGTCGGATCTTTACACATTTCTTGTTCGACCAAAAACTCGAGAACTATTGAACCAATTAACTTCAAATTTGGAGAGTGTCTGGACACGAGGGAGAAGACAGTTGGCATGCTTTTTAGTAGTGTGTACTTCAAGATGGCCACAGCCTTCTTGGAATTCAGCAGTTGACCTACCTTAGTTACAGGTGGCATACACCTTTTATTATTTCCTCAACTTCCTTTCCTAATTGAACCGATCGACTTCAAACCTTTATAGTGTCTGGACACCATGGGATATTATCGACCACAATTAATTATATATCTAAAAATCGACCATAGAGGTCCACGTACCCTGCAGCAGCAGCACCATTTGCGTACACTTCGCCATCCATAAGATGGCTTGCGAATCGTGTGTCTCCATTATCGCGGAGCGATATCCGGTACTTTACCGGATTCTGTTCGGCCTTCATCCGGCGGAGAACAGACCCGAGAAATCTGATAAATTACAGGTTTTCATACCACTTCTGAAACAGATATTGCCTGGGCTTACAAAATATATAGGTATGTATAACTTTCGTATCATCCAAGAGGTATGGTGGATCTGAAATTTTGAACAAGTAGTTCATCACATGACTCAAAAATGGCGAGTTACGTTAGGGGTACGTCGGTAGACTTTAGCTGATTGGCTGACGAAGTCACACGGTATTGATTTACGGAAATTCCCTCCTGCAGTTGCCGAAAGTAGGCTGAACATGGATACACACGATCCCAAGGTCAGTCTTACCGCGTATAGATGACCGAGATGGTTACAGGTTGCAGCAGCACCTGTTATGGTGGATGCAATGCAATCCACCATAACTGGTGCTGCTGGCGGGGAATGTGGACCTCTATGGCCGATTTTTAGATATATAATTAATTGTGGAGAGGATATCATGAATGTCATCGGAGGTGAATGAGGTTATGCATTCTTCATGGAGATCAAAGGATTGTGATGGCAAATAAGAGAAACCAATATTTAATTCATGTAATTTGTCAGTGACATCAGAAAAAATGTATTATAATCCCAATATCATGTTTATTTGAACAGATTCTTGGTATGGTGCTGTCCATCTGTTTGTACCGGTACATCCCTAACACTGACCCTCCAGTGGGAGATGAAGATTATGATGATAAACTCTAGTCTTCTTCTGGCCAGGGACTTCACCGTTTGTGTCAATTAAGGACCAGGTGTGCGGAATAATGATACATGTGCACGGATGAATGTGTAATCAGCAACCGAAGGGTGTGGATACATGCGTTATCAGAGACGGAGTGTGTGGATGTATGTGTAAACAGGGGCCATGTGTGCAGATTGGAAGACGGTCTACAAGTTCATGATAAATGTTCCGTATAGTTGGACCCATCATCACCAGGACAGATGTGTTATTCATCAGGCCAGTACACAAGGGGGTTTCGGAGGAATCGATCAAACCTCCCGGTTTAATTGCCAAGAACCAAAATAAAGTTCCACCCATCAGAATGCCCAATAATCCACAAATTAGCCTTTTCATACAGCAAGTCACTTGGAGGGGGGTTTAGTTCCATCCTTCCACAAAACGAACCCCCCTCTGAAGATCCTGTTATCAGTAATTGCACATTAATTAGCATGAACTGTACATACAGCGAAAATGCATTCAGAGGTATGAACTAGACAGTGTGTAGTCCTACACCCTGTAGTGTATATTGTATTCATCTGATGTGAGCTAGGATACATGGTAACTTGTATTCATGAATATCATTCCTACTTCTGCATATTGATCTATTCATGGGTTGAATTTTAAGGGCAACGGTTTTGTGGGACATTGTTTGTTTTAATGAATATGTACAGTATACTCAAAAGTATTATTAGTTCTATTGGGTACGCAGTAATGAACTGTTGACTTCGGCAAGAAACTGGGTGCATACTCATGAGTATTTTTCATACTATCGAGTATTTATTCATGGAGCTTTTCAGGCTGTGAGCATTATGACATGTACGAGTATTGTTACAGTGTATTCACATGTCACCATACCATCATATTCAAGGGTACTTAGCCTAATCTTGAGTATATTTTTTCTACTGTTGTGACTTTAATACATAACATACCACTGAATATTTACTCTTGTTAGTAATGTTACGTATTCATGAAACTTGACATTGTATTCACAAGTTGGTATCAGTTGTTGTCGACAAACAGAGTATTTACTATATGGTGTATATGTCCGAAGTCTTATTTGCGCAAGAGAAAGGTATTCACGATGGTTTTAACCAGCATGGCATGACTTAGCAGACAATCCCTACTTTGATGATTTTAGACTAGAAAGGTATAGTTTTATAGTTCAATAGATGCAGGCCTTGATAGAAGGCTTGAAATTGTTCCTTGTTTAGATGGTTGACTCCTCACTAGCCTTTCGGACATGGGGTATGAATTGGATGGTCATCTTGAGCATTCCACCGCTATCTCTGGCTATAAATGTCCATTCACCAAATATATTTACACTTGTCCAGTCACTGTAAATATATTTTTGATGTTACATGCATCACTTCTACTATTAGTGGGCGAATAATGCATTCTCAATCCAAGATCATTCACCCTTGTACTACAATATTAGTGCACAATTTTAATTCTTGAATAATTCAGTGTGTTTATTTGTCATTACATTGTTCGAGAAGCATTAGCAAGTGTGTGACATTAGATTACAATACATTGGCCACTGCTTCCTTGCTTATTACTCCGGATGTGACCTAGATGTGCAGTTTTTGTCGTGAAACTGCACGTGTCTACGAGTAGGTTCAAAACAAAAATTGGGCTGATGCTTGAAATCAAATACTCGGCCTATGAAAGCTCCAGGATTCTCACCAAGAATCCCCTGCGTGCCAACAGCACATTTCATTTGTAGAGAATGCAAAGAATGTGTGTAGTGGTGTTGTAGACAGAGTGCCAGTGCTGTCTACCGAATACATTGTCACACACTTCTAGTTGATCTGCTTCTCTATTAGACCTTTCATTTCGGACCAGTTTTGTGCTCACAAACAAATTATTTTAGGCTTCACCATAGAGCTATGTAAGCATTTGTACAAGTGAATTGCATGATAGGCCTGTTGTCACATCTGTTAATGGTGTGCTGGACATGATATGCCGGTCTCTCCCTGCACAATTTTATCACATCATGCATTCCAAACTTCTGCAGCTGTATCTCTTCTATATTAGCCATACATCAGATAATGAAATAAATGTGGATGGTACGATACAAACATACGAGCTGGACATTGATTGTGATCGGGGCACGGGCCCGATTATGAACCTTGGCCAATGTTCTTATTCTATTATCGTATATACATGTATATTCAATCACCACAGAGATTCTAGTCAACATTCCGAAGGGTTCGCCATTCCAAGAGAGCTAGATTAATTGGTCTATTGCCTTTCTTGAAAGAGCATACAAATGGTAAATTTACATATTTTAGAGAGTCCGGCATGGTCTTCTAACTCTTACAACTGTCCCATGTTACTATATATTGTGTGCAGAATACGTAGTGTTGAAGGCATGAACAATTTTTTAAAATGTACCAAAATTTATCTGAATAATGCATGGTTTGGAATGTACAGTTCACAATCAAAATCACCAAATATCACTGCATGCATATTGAGGGGCCAGATACGAGAATTAAAAATATTTTTTTATGTGAAAGTATAAAATGTCTTTTCAATGATTTGAACATGAACAGTAAACTGGCAGTGTGTTTAATAATATGCATTAGATAGTTTAGTTTTCTGTGAAGGAAAATGGCTCAAACCTTGATAGGAATTCCTATTTGTGGGGTTGATTTTAGGAAATTGTGGCAATTTTAAGAATTCATTGTTCATACGCAAGTTCATCTTACAATGCAAAGGAGCAATCAGCTCAAACTGTATACTTTTATAAATTGTTATCGAGACAGTTTTGTAAATATTTTAGTTTTTTTTTTTGGTCATTTGTTAAAGGTCATCTCCCACAAGGCAACAAGATTGTAATAAAAATTACCAAGCAAACTGTTTTGCCATTTGTTTGGTTGATTCAGTCATCAAGAATGTTGAGTCAAACAGGTGAGGAGTTGTTGAGTCAAACAGGTGAGGAGTTCTGTCAGTTTGGCTGCTCACACTGCTACTCGCAGCTGGGAGGTATCAGATTGAGAGAAATGAAAAAATTTATGAGCAACTGATCACTTTGGATGGTTATGAAGCAACTACTGTCAATATCCTGTAGGTTTTCACCATAAAATTCATCGTTCCATTTTCTTTAAAATTTCTTTTGGCAATGTAGGAGAGTAACCCAAGCCTGATAGCTGAATGAGACACTAGAAGCCGCTGTAGCGGCCTATTGATATAATGTATATACCCGAGAGGCAGCTCTAGCGGCTTCGGACGTCAGAACCGACTATTCAGCCAATCAGATAACAGTTTACGTCATATCCGCTTCAAAGTTTTAGTTTGGTCGCCTAAGTCCAAAAGGGATGCTTTACCACTCGTAGAGTCCCCAGGGGAGTGAGCAACGCTGTTTAAATTAAGCATATGACAAAATTGTCGTTTGTATCCCTATTTTAGCGGGGAGATCAGGGTCAGCTGTTAATAGGCATGGAAACTCCGGTTCAAAGAATTGAACATTCAAAATCTGTCCATTGAATGAGGAAATTCAGCTCAAATGTTGGATGTAGGCACATCTATCGATCCAAACATCAATTCTTCATCACGCTGGGGAATAATTAATAATGGCCATTTCAGAAAAATGTGCATGTGATGTCCTCTGAATGCAACCGCCTCATCGTTATAAACATCACAAATCAATCGTTATAAACATCACAAATCAATCATCATAACATATAAAATCCTTCTGTAAACTCTGGAGCTTTGACCCATGATCTTTACAGCTGGCTGGCGAAGTAACGAAGTGGAGATTATTGTGTGTCGAGTGCCGACGTGAGTGATTATGGCGCGAAGAACTGTGCTATTGTTTTAATTTCTTCACTTGTATATCTGTGTTTGCACATGAACACATACAGACCTCTCAACTTTAAAATTCCCCAAAGAGCGAGATTTAGGGACTATCCCAGCACTTAAGGGGCTGCCTAGGCCCCGGAATCTCTGGGGTTCTCGATGGCTGGAGACGCATTCTGGCCAATTTTAGAGGAATAAAATCATAAATCATCACTTACTTTTTTACTGATTTTTTTGGTTGTTTTGTTTGTTTTTCTGATTGATTGCTGATGGAAGTGAGCTATTGCTCGTATTTTTGGAAGGCCTATATGTTGCACCGGAACTCCCGATTCAGCACTAATAAACGGGTATTTCTTAATCCACTCTGTGAAATTTAGCAGCACCCGTAAACTTTGACCGCTTTGCAGGAGAACAAGCGTCCCGATCATCAGAATCCGAACCTGTATCTGACCACGTGTCAGACATTTTGACAGCCTGCATGGTTCCCGATACTGCGTTGTGCGTATTATAGGACCTGTGGGCGCCTGATACGACAGGAAGCCGATGAAACAGTTTTAGAGCTAGACTCGTACCCAGCTCCAATTCGCTATCGCTCTATGGAGACTAGTTACCGGCAGGCATTTTAAATCAGCACTGCACAGTGATTGGCCCATGGTATTCTCCACCCACAATGCCCCTCCATGCTTGTTTGGACGTCGGCAAAATGGTACATCTTCAGAAAATTTATGACCTAGGCCTATCACAAAGTTAATTCACAAGATCATTATTGTTTAGCATCATCAGATAAACAAGACTAGTACGATCAGACAACATGAAGGCGAAAATACTGTATAATTGACGTAATTCGTTGTTTTCCGCGTTTCAATGGTTGATCTTCAATGCAGAATCTAGGTCAACTAAATTTATATAATGTCTGCTGCTTCAAACGAGTAGGCCTACAAGTACGTTCAGTTTTTAACAACAAAACTTGCATAATGTTAGCAACAAAAGTACATATCATAGGGCGTATGAACAGTACTATGTATTGAATGAAGAACAGAAATGCTGCAAATCCCCTGACCTGATCATGTACATGTCACGCTAAGAACCTTGGAATAGGTCATAAATTTTCCGAAGATGTACCGTCTTGCTGGACGTCGTGGTAGTCGTAGAAGCGAGGGCTTTATTTAGGAAACCTACCATAATCGCTCATCGCTCATCAAATCTTACAAAGGATCTATATAATACTTGGTGGATTGGTGGCCGTAGCGCTCAAGGCCCTTTATCGCACCATAGACGAGTACTGGTCACTTGATACACACGAACAACAACAACACATATTGACATTGGTCTATTTACCGGTCTAGATTTAGACCGGTAATTCAGCCAATCAGAGAATACAAAATGCCTGCCGCTAACTAGACCCCAACGGTGCGTGTGAGTTGAGGGCTAGGTACGAGTCTATTTTAGAGCGGGAAAGTATCACCACGATGCAAGACGGACGACGGTGATTCCTATGGGACATTCCTGTGCGTCGGACACCTACAACTTTGAGCAAAAGACTAGTGTTTTACAGATTTTTTTTTGTTGAAGTGGCGAATGCGCGAGATTTACAGGTGGCTGCGTGAGAGCGCGAGATTGATGCCCAATGCGTGAGACTTGATAGGTCTGCACATATGTCAGTAAGGTCAGTTATTACTGTGTAAAAAATACAAGACTTTCTTGTGATGCTCTCTGAATACGACCATCTCGTCCACATACTTTGCAGTCCCAGCCGGCCAGCCGTTTGCTAAGTCCCAAATAACTGGTGTAGATTCGGAGACTTTATGAACACCATTATACAAAACCATAGTCTGATTACTCAGTGAATTGACATCAATATGGCATTAACATCCAAAGGAGCTACCAGTTCCTACTCTCGGGAGAAGAGATCATCTTCTTTGAACTACTGTGACGAGTCCGCACACAGTGTTTATTGTGTAGGGCCATTTAACGGACTAGCACTATTTGGTCGAGACTGGCTCTCCAACATTCATATCCTCTCCCCAAGAACACCGTCTCTATTGCCTTTGGAGGATCCAAACCAGCAAGCATCGTGGCCTATTTAATTTTCAGGTAAATCCGCTCCCTCACCTCAGGGGCGTCGTTAGGGGGGGGGTCGTCCGGTGCGAACGACCCCCCCTTGGCCGCACCAAAAAAAAAAACAGAAGAAAAAGCAAAAGAAAAAACAAAAAAACAAAAAACAAAAACAGAGAAAACAAAAACAAAAACATAAAATAAAACAAACATAAAAATTACAGATAGAGTGCCAAGACGTGTAGTGGTGTGTAAAAGGCCCGTTTTGTTTGTGTCAAACCAGGAAGTCAAATGGAGTCCGGCATATTCTTCAATATCGATGCGGGTTTATGCGAAACAAATGTGAAAATAGAACCATAAATCTATATACACTGTGTTCAGATTTGTTTCCGAGAAAACGGGTAAAACGCATCTCCGGCAACCGGAGACCCTGGAGCTTCCGGGGCCTAAGCGGCCCCTGGACCCTCGCCTGTCAGGCTGTGACGATTGTTCATTTTAGCTTTGTGTAAATGAATCGCTATCATATTGGTTCTAATGTTCCATCATGTGAAGGTCATCGGTTTTTTATGTGATAAATATAACTAAACAGTCAAATGGATTCAGGCATGAAGTATGATTTTTTCAATATCGATGAGTGCTTATAAATGCGAAACATACGTGAAAATAGAACCATAAATCTGCATACATTACGTTCGAATTTATTTCTGGGAAAACTCTTAGAACTTGTCTCTGGAGATCTGGAACTTCGGAGCTTCCGGGGCCTAAACGGCTGTGGACCCTCGCCTGTTGGGCTGTGAGGATTTCCTTGTTTTATCCTTGTGTGAATGAATCGTATCTGTAGGCATATTCGTTTCCCTCCCAAGAACTATAAGTCATCGTTTTGTATGTTTTAAATATAACTAGAACGTCAAATGGATGAAGGCAGGAGGTGCGATGTTTTCAATGTCGATGCATGCTTATAATTGCGAAAAAAAATTCGTGAAAATAGAATCATAAATGTGCATGCAGTATGATCAGTTTTATTTCCGGGAAAACGTTCAGAACGCATCTCCGGCTATCTAGGACCCCGGAGCTTCCGGGGCCTAGGCGGCCCCTGGACCCCCACCTGTTGGGCTGTTATAGTGGTCCCCAACTTTCAATTACGTTCCGACGCCACTGGGTTAGCCTACGAGGTATATAGGCCCAAAGCGTTATTATTGTGTTTTCAAGATGACAAGAGAATAAAATATAATACTGATATTTGACAAATGACGTGTTAGTTTAATTGTTGGAAATCGCTCAGAATGCATCTCAGACCATCTAAGGTCTCAGAGCTGTATAATATAACCCTAAATCTGCATACATTATATTCAGATTTAATTCCGGGAAAACGCTTAGAACGGATCTCCGGCGATCTAGGACCCCGGAGCTTCCGGGGCCTAGGCGGCCCCTGGACCCTCGCCTAAAGTGCTATGATAATCGACCCCCCTTTGAAAAATCCTAGCGACGCGCATGCACCTTCCTGCACAACTTCATCAGTCTTCTCACCTTCATGTACAACATTCAGTCTGCACCTTCTTATCTCCCTTACTTCCAACCGATCTATTCGTACAGTAGATTGGAGTTTTCTCCACAATTACAGTCCATTCACCTCTCTGCACAATATCAATCACGATCAGTCTCCATCTGCTTCACACGATTGTCACACACCACAGCAGAAACCACATGCCAAACCTTGCATGCCCAAAAGAATGGACCAGAAACATTGCTTCGCAAGACCGGGAACAGCAATCAATACTTTCCACTTCTTGATTTTTCGCCTGCTATGGAAAAGCATTAAGCTGATCTGTACCTGCCAACAAAAACACTTTCAAATGAGATGTCCACTGCAACTTCAATGTAAATCGATGGGCAGCGAATGGGGACAATTCCAAACATCACACCATACAACACAAGAGTTTTAGAGGAGAACCATCCATGGACATTTGCCCCCAACGCCTCCACCTCTTCCACCCCAGTTTCCTACTCAGCCAACAATTTACAACACGGTCGAATATAACCCACTGATCGACAGCCTCACTCTTCTTACTACACAGTCCTGGTTAATCTGCACGATAGACACAAAATGATAGAAGGGTACAGTTAAGTCCGAACACACAAATCGAGGGCTTGATCAGTTGGTCATATGTTAGCCGTCGTCCAGTTGTCACTTTCAACAATATTTCAGTCATATCGTGACAATAATGTACACATATGCCGAGGCTATATTTAGCATGCTAAATACAGATCCGACATTCAATAGCTAGCTATCATCCAAATAGTGTTCCCTATGTTGTGAGTATATGATAGACCATTCATTGGAGAATGTGCATCAATGCAGTTGCTGTAGCACACTCCAGATAGATAAATAAAAGTTCATTTATCATTCAGTAGCTAGCCATCATCCATGAAGATTTTCAGTGACTATATTTGAACACGAGCCCAAGGGGCTTCAATATACACCCGTATATCTAGAATTACACTGGTCCGAATTTCAAGGTTGTTTAATGGCCTGGATCCCAATTGGCAGAGAGCAATCCAGAGAAAGGTCTACGATTTTGTGCTTCTGAGAATGTAACCTATATCTCATCTTGTATTGAATGACAATCTAAAATGGACTTTACTCTTGGTGACCACATATCCCACACTGAAATTGACAATTGTCAAACAAGAAAATAGTAGTTCCTTAAAGGTGAGAAAAATTTTCATGGAGGAAGAAAAATGTGAAGAAAGTAAATCTTTGTTCTGGAGTTCATAAGGACTCCTCTCTCCATTAAATTAGTAAATGTATGGTTTTAATTTCACAACAGTAGCTAAATGTAGCTCTTTCTTACATGTATCAAACATGGGAGACATATCCACAGGACAAATGCCATAAATCTCCAGTTAGGGGAGACAACTCTGAATATTCCAACCTAACACCTGGTCCGGTTCCTGTTGCTTCAACGCATTTGGTGGAGAAGCAACAGGAACTTGATAATGTCTAGCACTGTAATATCACTTGTCTTTATTGCACCATGTAAGCGTCCTGTCCGTCTTGTGTCCTGTCCTTGGTGTCTTATAGGGTGGATGGAGGGGGTCTGATTCCATGCTGCTTCAAAGATTTGTTCTTTGAACAATGACCAAAATTTGCCTGAGGGGTAACAACGATCTGGCTTGTCAGCACAACTTTGTCCCTGACATGGAAAGTAATCCCACTCGAGATCCTGTGGCAATTGTCCTGAAGGGATCCTTCGACTTGGCACCCAGGTGGAACCATGGAAAGGTGCATCATGAAAACAATGCCAAACGAGATGTTGAGGCAAGGTACCCACACCCCAATTACGAACAGAACCAATGCAAGTTTTTAAAAGTTATGGTCCGGAAAGGAATTTTGACTCGACCCCGAAGATGGCACTGCCGATGAGCAGATCGGCAAGTAAAACAATGCCACGCATGATCCAGTGGCAAGGGATTTTCTCATAATTGGGGCATGCATTCCTTCAAAGGAATGGCACATGCCAGTGATCCAAATGAGATGCAGAATGCCAGTCTCCCATATTCTGCCTCACTACTCCTTGTGCATCATTGAGAGTGCATAGGAAACGAGAGATCCTGAAGGATCTTGGCGCCCACCATTGTCTGATAATTGTAAGCTAATGACAAGAGGATCTTTTTGTCCATTGTTGCTAAGGAAAAATGATTGATTTGTAATTTTGTTCGCAGAATTTCGAATTTGAGCGAAAAAGGGGCACTGGAAAACACCAAGATATTATCTATCTAAGGTTCAGGAGTTTCAAGATTTCTAGAAACTGTACTTGATGTCGGTTGTTATAGTACAAGTGAAATGAGCAAAGTTAGTCTGAAACTGACTGTCCGGAGGATCCTTCGTCTTCGTTTTGTAGTATTTTTTTTTTGCACGGGCATCATTGGGTACTGGAAGCGAAGACTGAACTCTTTGACACTTTGGCAGGAGCCCTGATTATCTCCCTTGGATCAAAACACGCAGTAGTCTACAGTTGTCGAGTTCGGACGTTGTTTCACAAGAGTGACGTCCCTTCGGCGGACAAAACGGTGGGGCAGTTCACTTGCAACGGCATGGACTAAAGTCAACTGATTTAAAATTTGAAGAAATACATTTTAATTCGGAATCATTTTAACTCCTTGATATAGAAGGTGAAAGTATGGATATTCTCTATAGTAAATATATAGAATATGCCCCATCATTTGATAAGCCGACTCTGGTGATGCAACGTCAAAACTCTAGAATACAGTATTAATTTGAAGCGGGACTTGGATTTTCGAATCGGACCATAAAGGTATCTTACACAACTGGACCACAAGGGGAACCTGTGTACCAAATTTGAAAAAGATCCACGCAATAGTTCCCGAGAAATCGCAATAACCATGTCTCATGGAGAAATCCAAGATGGCAGGTGGCCATATTGCATTTTGGAATTGGACCAGAAAAGCTACCTTGCACAACTAGACCACAAGAGAAACCTGTGTACCAAATTTGACAAAGATCCATGCATCAGTTCCTGAGAATTCAAGATAACAAAATTTCATGAGGAAATTCAAAATGGCCGCCTGGTGGCCATAATGGATTTTCGAATCGGACGGAATCTCGCACAACTGGACCACAAGGGGAACCTGTGTACCAAATTTGAGAGAGATCCATGCAGTACTTCCTGAGAAATCATGGTAAAGTTTCATGGGGAAAACCAAGATGGCTGCCTGGTGGCCATATTGGATTTTCAAATCCGGCCGAAAAAGGTATCTTGCACAACTAGACCCCAAGGGAAAACTGTGTACCAAATTTGAGAAAGATCCATGCAGTACTTCCTGAGAAATGACGTTAACAATGTTTCATGAGGAAATCCAAGATGGCTGTCTGGTGGCCATATTGAATTTTCGAATCGGACCAGAAAAGGTATCTAGCACAACTAAACCCCAAGGGGAACCTGTGTACCAAATTTGAGAAAGATCCATGCAGTAGTTCCTGAGAAATCGCGATAAAAGTTTCATGGGGAAAACTAAGATGGCCGCCTGGTGGCCATATTGGATTTTCAAATCGGACCAGAAAAGGTGTCTTGCACAAGTAGATCCCAAGGGAAATCTGTGTACCAAATTTGAGAAAGATCCATGTAGTACTTCCTGAGAAATGACGATAACTATGTTTTATCGGGATATCCAAGATGGCTGCCTGGTGGCCATATTGGATTTTCAAATCAGACCAGAAAAGGTATCTTGCACAACTAGACCCCAAGGGGAACCTGTGTACCAAATTTGAAAAAGATCCATGCAGTAGTTCCTGAGAAATCGTGATAACAAAGTTCATGGGGAAAACTAAGATGGCCGTCTGGTGGCCATATTGGATTTTCAAATCGGACCGAAAAAGGTGTCTTGCACAACTAGACCCCAACCAGACCTGCACAACCAGGCAGTTATACTAAGAGATAATCTGATGATTAAAAGATGCATCCTTCATCCACAAAGAATTCTCTCGTTCATAAATCACAATACTCAGATCACATAAGATAATCCTTGGCTTTAATAATTCAATTACAGGAAGGGAAAGTTCCCAACATATACTCTGGGGGTGATCAAATTTATTACAACCAAAAGTTGACAAAATGGTTCCAAATCATGCAGATAATCCATTATTTCTTTGTCATTTCAATGATTTTAGAGAGTGATTAAATCCATTATTAAAACATCCAACTGAATTTTGTCCCCAAATTTGGGGGTAATTGAAGTTTGATAGGGGGATTGAATTATTAGAGGGATTACCATAAGCTTTTACACCAAAATCTCTGAAAACCACAAACACCGGAAATAAATTTCCAATTTTTTTTTATTTTCTTCCTGTTCTTCCTGGATGTTAGGTTTACTCCTGAAAGAAACAAATATATAGTTGTTAATCTTTTAATACACAATTATAGTTGGTGATCAGGTGATGAGCAGTTGGTGGTGGGACAATTCCATTTTTCTGTACCGTATGTAATATAGCTAAGTATATATATGTATCATTTTCTTTACAGCTTTTACTCGTCAGTTAACTGGCAGCAGTGCACTAAAAGTACTAGCCTATGCCAATCAAGTTCAAGAAAAGCATGGAATCGCATCACCACTGTATATCATTACTACATTTTCTGCATAACAGATGTGTGGTGGTAATAAAGATGAATTCTTTCAATCCAATAACAAAATGCATCTCAAACCAAATTTCACATAATATATAAATATGGTTGGTTATGGTCGGAGGCCTCATTTTTGTTAAAAGAAAATCTCCTTAGAAAATGCCTCATAAATAACAAAATAGGTGAGGGAGCACATTTTTATCTATCAAATCCATTTCTATGCAATTGAACATCAATGTTTTTCAATATAGTTATGTCATGTAGAAATAGTTTTTTAACTGAAAAAAACAAACAAACAAATTGGCTTCATGACCATAACACAAAAAGGACTATTTCCTATGTCAACATCACATTCTTTCAAGAATAGATCCTTGCAGAACATCAACCTCTGGAATTCAGATTAATTAATCGCCAATTAAGGCAAGAATGAAGAAAATAGAAATCTCACGTGGGATGACGGAGGCTAACTATATCAGTTAACCAATCGAATGGCTTGCATGTATATATAATTTCCAAATTTCAGCATTTGCCCCACATCAAATCCAGTAAACTTTATTGGTTTCAAACAGCACTGGTTCCAATGCACATCAGTACCAACCATAAATATAGACCTTGAATACTTACGTCAGGAACTTCATATTCTCCCTCATTCACTTTGTCTATGACATCATGAGCAGCATTGCCATCAATTGTACAACCTACAGATTGAGCTGTACCTGCAGAACAAACAATCAGGCTTTTCAGCATACAAGTACTTTAGTCTCTTTATCATACAAATACTTTAGTCTCTTCATCATGCAAGTACTTTAGTCTATTCATCATACAAGTACTTTAGTCTCTTCGTCAAACAAGTACTTTAGTCTCTTCGTCATGCAAGTACTTTAGTCTCTTCATCATACAAGTACTTTAGTCTATTCATCATACAAGTACATTGGTCGCTTCATCATACAAGTACTTTATTCTATTCATCATGCAAGTACGTTAGTGTCTTCATCATACAAGTACTTTAGTCTATTCATCATACAAGTGCATTGGTCGCTTCATCATACAAATACTTTAGTCCCTTCATCATACAAGTACTTTAGTCCCTTCATCATATAAGTACTTTAGTCTCTTTACCATACAAGTACATTAGTCTCTTCGTCTTACAAGTACTTTAGTCTCTTTGACATACAAGTACTTTAATCTCTTGGGCATACAAGTACTTTAGTCTATTCATCATACAAGTGCATTGGTCGCTTCATCATACAAGTACTTTAGTCCCTTCATCATACAAGTACTTTAGTCCCTTCATCATATAAGTACTTTAGTCTCTTTACCATACAAGTACATTAGTCTTCGTCTTACAAGCACTTTAGTCTCTTTGACATACAAGTACTTTAATCTCTTGGTCATACAAGTACTTTAATCTCTTGGTCATACAAGTACTTTAGTCTATTCATCATACAAGTGCATTGGTCGCTTCATCATACAAGTACTTTAGTCCCTTCATCATACAAGTACTTTAGTCCCTTCATCATATAAGTACTTTAGTCTCTTTACCATACAAGTACATTAGTCTCTTCATCTTACAAGTACTTTAGTCTCTTTGACATACAAGTACTTTAATCTCTTGGTCATACAAGTACTTTAGTCTATTCATCATACAAGTGCATTGGTCGCTTCATCATACAAGTACTTTAGTCCCTTCATCATACAAGTACTTTAGTTTCTTCGTCGTACAAGTACTTTAGTCTCTTTGACATACAAGTACTTTAGTCTCTTCGTCGTACAAGTACTTTAGTCTCCTTGACATACAAGTACTTTAATCTTTTTGTCATACAAGTAGCCCCCTGTACAGACCTTTTGGTCTTTGATATATGTTGGCACTTGTGGGGAGTTGATGCTGGGTCGACATCGGGCCTTACAGACTAGTCTTTTGTGTTAAATGCCGTCATTTACATCTGACGACGAAACAGCTCACCATTCTTCAATGTACGAGTTGTCACAGCGAAACAGCTCACCAATTACCAGTATACGAGTTATCAGAGCATTTCCATCATAGCTCTCTAGATTTGTATCTAATACCGCTTATGCCGGTGCTAGGGGCCGTGTGGTCATATCATCCAAGTTGCCACATGAACAGGTACAATAAAAGCGTACCCGAGATAAAACACATATCACGAATTGTTAGATTCTTGGTATGTGCTTTAGAATAGGTTAACCAGAGGACTATTCTGTGAAGTCATGTGACGCAGTCAGTATGTCGGCACCTCTTCCCACTTCCCTTATATGTGTTGTAACTTTAATCTATTTGTCATCTAAGTACTTCAGTTTCCAGCATATGTAAGCTTCTTTCCTTTTGTAGACAAATTCAATTTGGTTAACCACCAGCCAATGACTATGTACTGACTTTACATTGTTTTGAATTTGCCGACTGTATGACAAGTTAATCTTTCCCAACCCCCCCCCCCCCCCCCCCCTTTCTCATCTCCCCCGATAGATCAATATACATCAAGGACTATCACCTCCAGGGTATATTATAAGGAAGGGGAGCACGAGAGAAAATTCATTAACTTATTTAGTATTTACCATACTGCATATCATTTTTGTTATTGGAAGAAAATGGAACCAACTTTTTCTTCTAAATTTTCCAATCAAATCTGATCACATTTATACGAATAAAGATTGTAACTGAAGGGAATTAACTTTCAAGTCAAACAATACAAATCCATGTCCTTGCTCCCCGATCAAAGAAAGATTTGCTGTGGCACAGCGTAGATCAGTGTGCTCGTCCCATCGAAATACAGAGAGAGAGAGAATTAAAATTTAATGTAGCGTTCTGCAATATTTCAGCTTTATAGCGATGATTCGAAATACAGGAATAGAATACAAGGTGATACACAAAATGCTATATCATGAATATTTTTATGGACAGCTTATTAAGATAATTCGGTTGGGGCTATTCCCATTTCAAAAGACTGAATTATTCAAAATATTCTGTCCGAAGCAACAGCTGGCCTTACCTAGTACTTCTTTCACAGTTCCAGTCAAGGATTTGGACATACTTCGTTCCCTCATGATTCTGGCGATATTAATGATTTCGTTGAATGTGATGTTGCCAGTGTGTTTGACTGGAGAGAGAGAAAAAAACAATGATTTATCAAAAATAAAAATCATAGAAGATTTAAATAATAGCTGTAGGGAGTGCAAAGCTCTCATTCAAAGATAAGATCGGGACAAGTATCTTGTAACATATTTTAGTGCAACTTCAGCAAAGGAAATGAAAGATGTGTGTTCAGAAAATGCTATCTTCACTGGGCTCAAGAGGCGAAGCCCCGCCTCCCTGAGATTAGCCAATAGGAACACAGAAGACCTGCAGCAAGAAGCTCAACAATCCAAGAAAACCTCGGACTATGATTATCATAACTGTAAGTCTGTCTCACCGAGAGGTGCTGCCACCTACTGGTAATCTCAAAATTCGGAGAATGGATTAAGCAGTTTACATCATATCACACAAGTTTATATCATTTTTAACAAGTTTGTTTGCATGAGTCCAGGTTAATGTGCTAAAAAATAATTATCAACTGAGAAGCGCATAGAGTTCATACCATGGAAGAAGCTCTTTACCCATCGCAGATTTATATTACCATATATTAGGACAATTTTATTTACTGTATGTATTTATACTAACAACTTTTGATTTCCAGTTAGTAATACAGGTTACATGTTCGACTGTAGTCCCTAAAAGAGAAGTCATCCTCACTGAAATGGATTATAGATGGTTAGCATATATCAAATAGAAGATTAATGTGTAACAAATATCAAGGTCTACCAGTGAGAAAAACTCGATGCCAGGCTACCTGAAGGGAGATGTAGATAAAATCACTGAAATATTTCTCATTCAAACAAAAACAAAATGGGCTTCAATATACGTCTGTGTATGACTAACAATAACCCTTCAAACCCTAAATGTGCTGTATTAACTAGAATGACTTGATGAAATAGGTCAAGGTCGGTCAACTTGAATAGGCTTCTAATTAATCACCAGTTGCATATGTAGTATGAATTTGAAGAGCCTACGGTAATTCCCCTAATAATTCAATCACAGGAAGTGTAAGTTTTCACTCCATTATTTAACAAACAAACAATGACAAAGATAGTGTGATGCTTTCAAACTGTAGAACTACCACATCTTAAAAGATAATGCACAAGAAAAGTTGGATAAATGAAATATATTGTCAGATATGAGCTTTAAATGTGGCACTTCCTGTGATCGAATTATTAGGGGAGTTACCGTAGATGTAATCCTTCAAAAGTTATCAATTTGAGAAGTGTAAATTTTAAGAGGCGAGCTTTTATTCTCTGAGAGACTGCAATAAGCGGGGGGCAAGGGGGGGTATGCGATCGTGTGAACGTAAAAAAAATTATCTCTAGTACGGAGAAAAAAGAAAAAAATAATCCAAATACGAAGAACGAAGAAAAGACAATTCGTGAAGAATTCAAGTGTCTTTATTAGCTACCACGCTGTTT
The DNA here is from genome assembly GCA_036873755.1 of Hanleya hanleyi. Classification (NCBI taxonomy): domain Eukaryota; kingdom Metazoa; phylum Mollusca; class Polyplacophora; order Lepidopleurida; family Hanleyidae; genus Hanleya; species Hanleya hanleyi. The sequence goes on from JAVTVY010011471.1 coordinate 53,068, forward strand.
AATAGTGTTGTTAATGTCAGTACATACATATTGATAAATATACGGCCATTTTCTGTATCAGTAGTAAAAAATCTGTATGCCGTCAACATAATCTGGACATGCCAACTTATAGCCCCACGCTACTACAGCCGTTATATATCCTGCATAATCTTGCTATGTATTATACAGATACACTTGCATGTTGAATTGTTATATGTTTATTCATGTTTTCTCATCCTTGTACCGTTGCTAATCTCTGGTGTTTGTACAGGCGCGGCGGAGGGACTTGAATATTTGGGGGGGGCAGGCGGGGTGGGACAGGAGGGTGTGTCCCCTTCCATTTGTCGTTTTTGGCATTTTAGACTTGATTTAACGCACCTTGGCGCTTCTGAGAACTTTGAAAGGGATAGCATATCTCGCAATAAAACCGACTCACAAGAGCTAAAAAAAAAAATCCAATCGGCGTTCTTCAATGAAATTTCCCTCACGTTGCTTCAAAAAGAATATTCGCCGATGATATCTGTCAACTATACCCACCCACCCAAGTGAAAAATTACAGTGTGAACAAAACTTTAGATCATTGTAAATATTTAACGAATAAGGGTATAGTATTCCGGCATACTGGTATACACACAACAAGGAGGTCATCTTCACACAATTATTTTTTTTCTATTTTCCTCAAGGCGTAGATACTTTTATGCCATCGATCGTTCAGTAATTCAAGAATTATATGTATACAACACAATCTATTGATGGACATTGTGCTGTTCGTTGATTGGACAGAACCAACTTCGTGGAGAAGTTGAGACATGATCGCATATTCCAGTGTTTCAAATGTAAACACGGTCAATACTTGGGGCTTCTGAAGATGTGATCGGGAGGGGGGGGGGGGATGGGGGTACTCCCCCGAAAAATTTTGGAATTTCAGACGGTTCTCTACACATATCTGTCCCATTTCAAGGCACGTCAGTTACAATTATTGGGGGGGGGGGGGGCAAAGTGGTCCTTGGCCCCCGCTCTTTTCATATTGGGGGGGCCGGGCCCCCGCTGCCCCTTATATTCTATTCTATGCAGCGAAGTAATCGGAAAACGCTGGAAATTGTCCACAGTTGCAGCGGTCGAAATAATGCCTGTCTACCTGTCGCCGACAAGTCATTTTTTCAAGTGACAACTAAATTAAAATTCCACCTGTCGCCGCGACAAGTAACTATTCTGTCCTAAAAATACTGAATTCCGAGCCAATACAGGCCTAACATGACTGAATTGTCTTCCTGGAAACAGTTGTTGAGTTTCGTTTTATTTACATCGGACATTCTGTTCACTTCGTCATTCATCCCACTGCCATACAACACGAGAGCTCCGGTACATCAAACTCCATGCAGGATTAATCTCCCGCTAGATTTGCACACGATCCGCTTGTAAGGCAAAACTAATGGATAAAGTAAACGAATTGACTGGCACGATCTAGCGCAATTGGCCTATATTTCTATCGACTATTCATGCCTGGCAACTTCAAGTCGAAAATGAAATCAGAACAAGGTGATTGATTCTTATGTTTTATTTCGGAGAATAAGAGCTCAATAAAACTTCGTCAGTGAGTATTTTGATCGGAAGGAAATCGTGCTTGTCAACACGGGCAGCTAACGTGAACGTTGCGTTGCCTGTGCCGATTTTTACTTGCTCCAGACAAGCGGACAAGCGCTAACGTCTAACACTCGCGAGTTGATCGAGCGAATGCAACAACAACAACAATGATTTTGCTTGATAATTTGTCAGAACAATTCAACATTTTCATTTGGGAACTCGACTTATCTCTTGAAGAACACAATATTTATTCACTATAACTCAGTTTTCGCGCGTGTTTGGCGCGCATTTTCCGATGGATAAAAACTCATTTTTTGGGGGGTAAAACTCAATTTCAAAATTTCCCAAAAACTCAATTTTTCAAAGTCGAGTTTTTAATCTGGGTAACCCACAAAAAAGTTGATAAAACCCTCCTGCTGTTATGATCCTTAAGAAAATATTGTTCCAGCAAATTTAATCTCATAACTGAACGTTCTGTTGACATTTTACTTTGAACTTCCTAATAGTGGAACAGTCTGGTGGCAGAAATGAGCCCACTGACTTAACATCAGGGAGTAAGGACATTCATCTTGGCAATGCAGAGCTAAAGGAAGGAGACAAATTTGTCACTGTCATAAATGTCTCGCGATCGAAAAAAAAACGTGTGTTCAAATTCTCCAATGCATGGAAAATGGAGAGACTGGTTGGAATATATGATGAGAGTATGGTGAAAAAAGTTTCAGTAGGAGTGACAAGCTGAAGTACCAGGGTGACAAGTAAAAAAAATAGTTACCTGTCACAATGACAAGTATTTCTCAAAAAACATTTCGACCCCTGCAGTTGACAACATATTTCATTATATACTCCAAAACTGTAAACAAAATAACCCATATAAGTAACTTAAGTGATATTCGTTACTACATATTCAGTCATTAAAATTTCACCTGTGCAGTTTTTAGAGTTGCGTCCCCTCTTGCAGGCAAGCAATTTATACGCGAGTGACAGGCCTTGCATTCTAGAAATAAGACGGGGCTGATCAATAGGCCCCGTCTTGCAGGGTGACGGGGCTGATTTTTGGCCATCGGGGCTGATTTCAAATTTCACCACATGACAATGTATTATTGGTCATATATCAATCAAACCTTTGTTTGGAAATAAATTTTATTTTGATGTCCAGTAGCCTACTCCTGTCCCATATACAATGCTCTACAAATTATTCTTGATTGTACAACATTCCCACCCACTTTAACATATTCTCCCAGGACATATCGCCCCCTTTCACCCTCATAACATATATTCCCCCATATTTTCATATATTCAAAAGATCTTATAAGTACCGGTATCACCAAAAAAATAGAGGAATAAAAGAAAAACCCTCCATGTTGGTATTTTTATCTTTACTGGATCCAGCAAATCTTAATATTTCAACGACTTCTGCTGAAACCAGTTATTGTAGCCTACTGATATTGTAGAAATAAGAATTGCCAATAATGTGTTTTGACTGCTGTTTTCAATTACCACTAAAACGAGTATCGTTTTAATTTATTAACTTGATATGCAAAACAATATATTCCAAGGATTTCCCCTCAGGAATGATAAAATTTCCCTGTAAAATTTCAAGGATTTTTAGTGAAAGATACAAAATTCCATGTGGAATTCCAGTGCCTTCCATAGGGGGAGTGCACATATTTTCTGGAAAAGCCAGAAGAAGAAAATTGACAACTGGGGTTTTGTCCGCTGGTGTTTTGTCCGTTGGTGTTTTGTCCACTGGGGTTTTGTCCGTATCCCATAAAATGAAATGGGAAATTAATTTGAACATCATGGAGATCTGTACCAGCGGGCCGGTACCAGCGCCTATCTAATTCGAGCAAATTATTTGAGAAACGAGACTGGATCGTACAACGATTTGAACACGCCATTTCTGAAAAAACGAAGAATTATTACTTGCTTGAATCTTGGGGGTTCATTGCAATGCATTCATAATAAAACAGTCGGGAAATTTTGGATTTTTTAGCGGAGAAATGGTACCGGTCGGTTAGACTTTGACGGCGACTTGGACTGTGTCGGCGCCGATTTCGCTGAAAACGAAACCACTTGCAAATTACCGTGTCCACGAAACACTGCTTCAACAAACGCCATTTCAAGCCATAAAATCAGTTGATTTCTTTCGAAGTTGATGGAGAATATGTTTAAAATTGTCCTGATAAACATGATCAGGTCGACTGAACCGTAATCACGTTGCTGATTTCTCGATTCCCGACCTAGAAGTAGGTGCTTTATTTGCTGAAAAGATCGTCAACCGACCGCCATGCCATGCTGCTCTACAGTCACGTCACACTTTACGGTATGCTGACAGTAGTCGCGCCGCTTTATGGTTGTTGTTGTTGTAAAACGCAGCCTTCGTAGTGATTTCGTTGGAATTTGCTGATAAAATTATTAGACTCGCACGATTTATTTAGAC